>PVKE010007888.1:0-49317 GCA_004027555.1 Craseonycteris thonglongyai
ACTTTTCATATATGAATATATCAAAAAAGATAATGTGAATCAGAATATTTATATTTTTATGGTATCAGAAGAGATTAAAGATGTCAATTAAATATGACTCCTCTATTGGGAAAATGTAATATTCTGATTATATAAGTATATAATATGTGATACTATAGCATATGCAGATGATAATTAAAATTGAAAATAACAAAAATACCATATATTAAGCCAGTAAAATACAGATACAGTCCTTTTTAGAAAAAAAATTATAGCCTTAAATGTTTGTATTAGAAAAGACCATTGAAAAAAACAAGCTATACTTCCAACTGAAGAAGTAAAAAAAGACAAAATAACCCCAAATATTAAAAGAAAGAAAATAATAAAAACACAAGAGTGTATCACCTTACACCAGTTAGAATGGCTATTATCAACAAGACAAGAAGTAACTACTGTTGGAAAAGGGGTGGAGAAAAAGGAACCCTCATACACTGCTGGTGGGATTGTAAATTTGTACAGCTACTATGGAAAACAATACAGAGGTTCCTCACATAATTAAGAATAGAGCTACCATATGACCCAGGAATCCCCTGTTCTGGGTATCTACCCCAAAATTTTGAAAACATTTATTTGTAAAGAGATACATAAGTACTCTTATGTTCATTGCAGTGTTATTCATGGTGGTCAAGACATGGAAACAACTGAAGTGTCCTTCGATGGATGATTGGATAAAGATGATGTGGTACATATATACAATGGAATACTACTCAGCCATAAGAAAAGGTAAAATACTGTCATTTGCCACAACATGAATAGATCTTGAAAGTATCATGCTAAATGAAATAAAGTCAGATGGAAAAGGACAAAAACCATATGATTTTACTCATATGTGGGATATAAAACAGAAAACAACAAATGAACAAGTAATATGTACAAGCAAACAGAAAAATTCTTTGACACAGATGATAGTTCAGTAGTTTCCAGAGTGGAAGAGAGATGACGTGGGGAGGTTGGAGAGCATAAAGGGAGTCAAATATATGGTAATGAAGGGAGGCTAAACTTTGGATAGCAAACACACAATGCAATACACAAAGATATATTATAGAGTTGTAAACTTGAAACTTATATGCTCTTATTAACAAATGTCACCTCATTAAATTTAAAAAAAAGACACAGGAATAAAAAATGAGCTAATACTATTCTTTGGACACTTATAACAACAAAATTTATTTACTCACCATCATACATAATATTAAGAAAATAATAGGAAAGATAATAGTTTTGTTAATTCCTTCCTATTTGTAATATTTTGAAAAATACCATTTTATTGGTAATCATACATACAATATAATTAAATTAATTATGAATGTTAATAGTATAGATACTGCAATTGGAGAGAAGGAACATTTTTTTCTCAGAGATCATCTTACCCTTAGGAGTTGATTTAACTTGATTAATTTTGTTGTCTCTTTCTCTTTCTCTCCTCTTCTCTCAAATAACAAAACAAGTCTTGCATAAATAAATAATTCAATTAAATACTAATTCAATTTCTTTAGTGGTTATAGGAATATTAGAGCTCTATATTTCTTACTGAGTAAGAATTTAGTAATATTTTGTAATAATTTGCCTTTATAAAGTTATTGGCATAAGCACACAATATTCTTTTACTTTGATTTTGATATGTGAAGCATCTGTGGTTATAATAATCTTTTTATTCTAAATATTTCATAATTGTGCTTTCTGTTATTTTTATTCCTTGATCCCTTTTTATCTATTTCCTTATTTTTCGAAGTTGTTTAAAAGTACAAAATTTGTTCATGCTTTGCACCATGTTATTAATTATTTATTTATTACTTCTCATTTATTTTACTGCTCTTTTTTCTAGCCTCTGTACAGGCTTTTTATCTCATTAGTCTTGGGTATTTCTTATTTTCTAATGTAAGCTTGTCCAACATGAGGCTCAGGATAGCTTTGAATGCAGCCCAACAAAAATTTGTAATCTTTCTTAAAACATTATGAAAGTTTTTTTTGAAATATTATTATTTTTTTTAGTTCATAAGCTATCATTGCTATTTACATATTTTAGTGTGGCCCCAAACAATTCCTCTTCTAATGTGGCCCTGGGAAGCCAAAAGATTGGACACCTCTGGTCTAATGTAAGCATATCAGTCTGTGAATTTCCTTCTAAATATGGCTCTAGTTTCATCTTATAGACTTGGTATTCAGTATCTGTTATAGTATAGTTGAAAGTAATTTCTAATTTTCATTATAACTTTTTGTCTGATTGATATTGAATATATATTTCTTATAAAAATGTGTGTGATCTTTTTAGTTAACTTTCTGAAACTGAGTTTTAATTAACCTCATTGTGTCTGAGAATATAATTTGTATTATTTCAACTCTTTTAGAGCATTTACCATTTTTAAAAAATACATCTTTTGGAAAATTTCTGGAGTTTGAGCAACTTCTATTATAACGTTTCTGAACTATTTAGTCTCTTATTGGATAACTCAAAAAATAATAAAAATAAAGCAAATTATATTTGAAAGATGAACCTATGTACTTATATGATACTAAAAGAGTACTCTTGATGTTATGAACTACCTTCTCCCCTGGGGTCACAGAAACTCTCCAGATGCAGTGTGTATAAGAAGGGTAGCCATTTGGAAATCCTGGAGAGGAAAGGTTGCCATTGGATTCTTGTAAGGTTTCTCCACATGCTGAAATAAAGAAAAAAAACACAAAAAACAAAAAACATATATTTGATTTTTAAAAAGATGACATCTGTGTTTCTTAAAAAAGATAAGATCATTCTCCAATTTTTATGAAAGATGTGGGAATCATAATTAAAACCTTGAGTCTTTGGTATTCAGTAAGAATATATGTTTATGTTTTATAAAAGACTTTCCCTTTCTAAGTAATTTTTTTATTAGTCTTTCTTACCAGAACCTCAGTATATTTAATAGGATCACTAGAGCTAACCATTTAACAAGATTATGAGATAAATAATCTGGCATATATGAAGTTATTTTTTATGGAAACCTTTGCCATTTTTTCCCAAGGAGCCAGTAGCTAGCTTGTAAGGTACCCATATTCCAATTCAGGCCAGTAGATGCCTAGTTGATGTGGCTCTGGGACCATAGAAAATATTTGATTAACATATTCAATGTAAATTAAAGCCAAGTTCCATAGTGAATTTTATATTAAAGTTGAAAAATAAAAAAGAGAATTTTTAATAAACAATCAATAAAAGTAGTACCAAAATGTCATAAACAATGAAAAATACTCTCAGAAGAAACCACCCCAAAATTGAAAGATAAAAACATGATGGAAGTCTCAAATTTTCCAACAGGATATAGCCATTTGTTTACTCTTTCTTTTCTGTTGATCTTAAGTAAAAAATGCTGGAAAAGCAATTACATTTTTCTCCTAGTAAGCCTGTGTTTTTTCTTGGAATTTCCAATCATCTGAAATAATAAATTATCAGCTTCACAGTCGTAAGATCTCTGTGATAAATATCTCTGGGACCATTTCAACAAAGGCAAAGGCAGAATGTAATCAGCTCATTGGTCCAGCCCAGGCTAGTGGTCAGAACCATGATATAGTGGGTTTTCCTGGTGCTTTTGCATGACATGGTATTTGCCTCATGAAAATAGGATGCTTTAAGTATCCTTAATTCAAGAGTAATTCCTCCAAGAGGATGCTGGGCTATCTCAACAGGCTGAGCACTGGCCTTGCAACTGCAAGGTCCAGGAATCAAATCCCAGCCCCAGCCCATGCAAGCCCACAGGCTGAACTGTGGTGCACAACTGGTAACCATCAGGATGGTGGCAAAGTTTCTCACCTCCCACAAGAGAGGTCCCCAGTTTGGTTCCACCCTATGTGACCCAACATTCACCCTCTGTGGAATGAAACTATGTCAAAAAGCCATTGATGTACAGATGTAGAGACTGCTCTAGGCCCTCCCCTCTTCTCTCCATCTCTCTTTGTTTTTCTCTCTCAACTTCTGTTGAACAATAAAATAAATCTTAAAAAAAAAAAAAAAAGAGTTTATCTGAGTATTATTCTATTGTATATATGAACCATGCCAGAAGAGAAGGGGAACTGGGGAGCTGGGTGTAAAAGTGAAGGGATGAAGAAATACATATTAGTAGTTACAAAATAGTCATGAGGATATAAACTAAAGCATAGAGAATGTAGTTCATATAGTCCATAATGTTGCAACAACAATGTATAGTGCCAGGTGGGTACTAGACTAATCAGGGGGAATCACTGCAGAAATTATACAAATGTCTAAGCATTATGCTGTACACCTGAAACTACTATAAAATAATACTGAATGTCAATTGTAACTGGAAAAAATAATTAAAAAGATAATAAGTTCTCCTCTGAAGACAGTCATCTTTAAAGCTTTAATCAACAATTTGAAAGAACAATTCCTTCTCTCTGTAGAAGACTGAAATCAAAACTAAGATATGACCATATTATAGTTCACCAGCAGGTGAACTCTCGTTTCATCAAATCCTCAATAAATTATAAATGGTTCTGCATATCTTGAGTTAAATGAAGAAAGATGATGACTTTGAAAACACAAAATAGAGCTGTAAAAACAGTCTGATGCAATATAAATATTTATTTAGAAACACAGGTATTATGTTTGCACAACAAAATAAATTTAAAGAAAGAATAAGCAATGCTTATTCTGATGACTAGGCAGAAAAAAACAACGTTAGAATAAAATAAAAAGGCTCAAGGTCAAAAGTATATAATTCAGGACTTATAAATTAGCTAAGGGCATCTGATAAATATAGCATTAGAAGAATCCTTAGAAAAATAAAAATCTAAAATGTATTAATGCAAACAATGTGCTTCTAACTAAAATCAGTTTAGAAGCTAGATAGTTCTTTTAGACATAAGTATGCTTCAATGAAAAGAGCTATAATTCACAGAAGTTTAAAAATAAATTCTGTAATGATTGAAAACTCTACTAAGCCACATAGAATGCTGGTACTATATTTCCTAAAGTGGAATTAAAACAAATATATTTAATCTACAAGTGCAAACATATAAATGTCTAATAAAAAGAAAAAAAAACACTTGAAAGTGAAAACAAATTTAGCACATAATTCAAAATTTTAATATTATACAGCACCTACTTATAATGCAAGAAGTACAAACCACTATAGTCAAATTATGGTCCATTTGTCCATTTTTGTCAGTAAGTGCAATTGTCTTAGGCTACCTAACTCCTACTACAGAAAATTTTTATCAATTTATTCCAGCCATTTGTTGATTAAAGCTCAAATATAAAAAGCAAACTTTATTGTTAAAAGAATTAAAGGAAAATTAGTAAGAAAAACTTGTCATTACTAAGTTAAAATGCATATTCTGTCATTTACTCAGCAAGGTATATGGATGAGAAAACAGTCATGCCATTACTATTTATTAATTGCCATACAAGTGTCAAAGGCTTCACCTCAGTGTTCTCTTCTGTGAAGTAGCTACCTTTTTGATAATGTACTTCATAAAGTTGCTTCATAGGGATCAAATATTATAATGTACTCAGTCCCTTTTTTAACCCTTAGATACCTCTTCCACAGGTAGGAAGACTGGTTCTAATTGTTAGAATATATCCTTAAATTACAAAATGCAATCATATTCAGAAAAAAAAAAGGAAGAAAGAAAAATATACAAAATAAAGTTAGTTTCACTGTCCTAATCAAAATTACTTTAAAACAAAACACAGTGCAGAAGTTAAACTTCTATCTCTCTAGGTAGATAACATGATCTTATATGTATAAAACCATAAAAATTACACACACACACACTGTTAAAACTACTAAAGAAATTTAGCAAAGCTGCAGGATACAAAATCACACACAGATCAGTTCCATTTCCGTACATTAAAAGCAAATAATCTGAAACAGAAAATGAAGGAAACAATTCCATTCATACAATAACAGCACCAAAGAAATAGAATATTTAGGAATAGGTTAACCAATGACAAAAAAAGACTTGTACACTGAAAACTACAAAACGTTGCTGAAAGGAATTAAAGAAGATGCAGAGCAATGGAAAGATATCAAGTGTTCATGAATTGGAAGACTCAATATTGCTAAAATTTCCATACTACCCAACATGATCTACAGTGCAATCCCTATCAAAATTCCAATGGCATATTTTGCAGAAATGGAGGGAAATGTTCTAAAATTCATATAGAATCACAATGCTGAAGAACAAAAACAATCTTGAGAAATAACAAAGCTGGAATCCTCACACTTCTAGACTTCAGAACATTACAAATCTATAGTAACCAAAACAATACGGAATTGGCATAAAATAGACATACAGACTAATAGACCAGAAAAAAAAGCCAAAAGTAAACCCATGAATATATAGTAAAATGGGATTCACCAAGAGTGCCAAGACTATACAGTGGAGAAAGAAAATTCTCTTCAAAAAATGGTGTTGAAGAAACAAATATACATGTACAAAATGATGAACTTAGAACTTTATCTTTCATCATACACAAAAGCAATACCTAAAAAATATAAAAGGAAGATACCTATTCTCAAAAGCCCCTTAGTGTAAGACATCAATTTACTTTATGTTCCTCTTAAATTTATTGTTACTTGACATGTTTAATTAAGGAAAACTTATTAAGAGAATATTAGGATTGATAATTGGTAAAAGTACTAAGCAGTTTTAATCAATAATGTCATTGGGCTACAGAAAAACTAAATTATGAGAAAATGCAAATAAAGACCAGTGATTATATCAGAAAAAGATTTTAATTAAGCAGTCTAGAAATAAAAAAGAAGAGCAAAGGAGAATACACGTAGAAAATGGAAGTCACAAGAAAAAGATGGCTCCCCAAAAACAGAAGAAAAGAGAATAATTAATCATTTATAAAGAGAAGATACACTACAACTCATATAGCCCAGAGAGTTTCTCTTTCACGAGCAAACCGCAAATTACTGGGATAAAGAGAAGACGTAACAACGATTCTTCTCCATTCCCTTACGGATATCTTTTGCCCTAACAGTGTGTAAGATGCAAGGGATTATGATGATAGGCAAGTAGCATTAGCTGGTATGCATTCAGATGTTTTAATTACAGAAAGGCTTGGAAGCTGTCAAAAGGACACAGAATTGGCCTTTGGGCAGCAATGTCCAGAAACTTATTCAATCCCTGTACTGAGCAGTTCTCCCCTTCCCTTCTTTTTCCTTTCTGGACTTAAGTGGTCTGGCAATGGATGACTAGGTCTTCTATCAATAGTGTGCCAGATCACCATATTACTTTATTTGGCAATGGGTGACTTTTCGTGCCTGCTTCTCAAAGTAAAAGCAAGAAATTGCAATGAAAACAATTCTACACTAAAAGAAACTTATTCTCCTCCCATCATCTTAAAAACGTACCTTCATTCCTGTATGGAGCTTTTTCGTGATGAGTAAACATTGACTACATGATAAGTAATTAAATTTCACATACAAACCTAATTTATATGTTTGATAAATATAATAATGGACTACAAGTTATCTGAAAGCTAGAAAGCCCTACAAAATTAAGTTTATATAAATTATTTAAATTATATATAATTTATATAAATTGCACATTATATACATAATAGGAAGAGCTTTGATATTTTCAGCCTGCCTGTTGTGACTGCCTGTTAGAATGTTGACCTCTTGGACTCACAGCCCCACTTATAGACCATAAAAGCTATAACCTTGAACCAGGTTGGTATTCCTTTCAAGCTTAGACTCTAAGGAATAGCTATATAAAATACAAAAAGAGCTTTGAGCATAAACTGACATGGAGTAAAAGTGTTGGAGTAAAAAGTAGCCAAATACCTCTTATTGGCTTTATTCACCAGCAATTTCTGACAAAACAGTTAAGACTAACTCCAAAGCAATACTCCTGTGAAGTTTTATAATCTATTATCTCTGTATAAAAACCAAGATACACCAGATTTCACTTTCTTAACTCTTACTATCTTCTTAGGCGATTCTCAAATCAGTCATCTTATTTGGACTTTTATGTATAGTTATGGATCTTTACCACCATTCTGTTGATGCACTTGGAATAACTGTTAAACCTACTGCATCAGTATAGCTGAACTTTATTTTGCCCAAGGCAAGTATATTTATAGCAACATCATTAGTGCTCCCCATTGTGAGGGAATGAAAAAACTTAAATGCATAACCATATGAAAGGCTCAGAACTAACAGCATGAGATGGTGTGGAGAGAGGGGGCTCAGTGGCTAAGAAGGACAGAGAAAGAACAAAAGGACAGAGAGAAACAATAAGAAAAAAGTTCAGGTTGTGAAAAAGTCATTCTCTTAGATTTGGGGAACTAAAAGTTAGCATTTCTTTATTATAAAATATATAATTATATGCTTCATCTCTTCTTTACTTCATGCAACTTATAATCTATAATACAATGACTTGCTTTTAATACTGCTTTAGAAACACAAAATACCTTTCTCATTAATGATGGTGCCTTCGTAAATGTGGTTTTACCATATTAAACAAAGCGTTGTACCTATCACTGTTATATTTTAAATTAGAAAATAGCTTGTTTATCTATTTACATAATTTAAGTCTCGAGTGAAAACTATATTTACTCATTATTTTCCTGTTAATGACTAATATAATTAAGAGCCATGCATTAAAAATTTATAGTGTCATAAATATGATTATTTTTTTATTTCTTCTGACTGTCCTGTAATTCAGTGTATAAATCCATCTCTAGAGTGCTTTTTAAGTATAATGTTCATAATTTACATATTTAGAGACAATCAAAATGGTTTTATATGGGAACTGCCCATTTACTTACTTGCTATTAACCACACATTCTTTCCCAAAATTTTTTACCTTAAAATTTAAAAATCATAGTTCATCCAATACTGCCAAAAATTAGCCAAAATCACCCATGTCTTTTGTCTTATACATTTATTTTTCTTATAAAAATTTAGATTAAAAAAATTAATACCACACATGAATATGAATTTTACATACATACATGGACAAAAAATTTGGGAAAAGCTGTGTTAAACAAGTTAAGCAACTTTCTTTGATATAAGATACTTCAAAAGATATTGAATATACAAGACACAAAGTATGCATAATTTTCAATTTGGAAGCAAACTTTTTTTTTTTCTTGGACCAGTAAGATACTAGTTTTCCCTTGGAACTTTCTTATTAAGACTGTCCATTAATCTCCTTTTCACAACTTTATCCAGTAGCAAAATAAATAGTAGCTCACCAGCAACATGGATAGAACGTATTTTTTGCAACAAAGTTGTAAATTCCAATATTAAAATTTTAATGCATGTACCATTAATGATGGTACTTTGAAGAAAAGATCATTCAGGACTCAATTCTGAAGTTGAAATAATGAACATTCTTTTACTGTTGGCAAGGAAACTCAGCATTTGATTATAAAATCATGCAACTATTTAATAACAACTATCCAGCAGCCATGTTTTTTGTTCATTGAATTAAATAAATCATACTATCCCTGTGCTTAAAATTTGATTTCTAGCAATTTGTTTTTAATTATAGCAGTGGGTGTTCCAGAGTTCTCTCCAATTTCACTTTATGATTACTGACTTTGAACTGAATATGTCATTTGCCAGATGGAGAGAAACAAGTAAACAGTTGAGTAAATGGTGGTTTATTCATCTGGAAGAGCACACTCTGGCACAATTAGGCTTCTGTGTTTCTATGATGCAATACCTGGACATCTATACAGCTTTCTTGCCTGTGCAATATCTCCTTTGCTTAAACGAGTTCGCTGACCAATTGCAGGACGTATGCCATTATCATCACGAGAGGGGAGAATAGTATCCAGAAACATACCCCTGAAAAACATCAGAAACAAACCACACATAAGTCACCAAATTAAGGTAAATACATTCCTTACAAGTATAAGGTAATTTTTTCAAACCCAAGTCAATCAAAGGGGAAATAATCAGTGTTGAGCTTTAAATAGTGTGCCAGACTTTCATCAAAATAGAAAAAAAAAAATGTATATTAAATATGTATGCCAAGCATACAATCAAGGATGACATTCACTTTTTCCTTAGAAATTTATATTATGATTTTACAATCTAGAATACACACACACACACACACACACACACACACACATACATATTTTAGGACAATCTACAATCAACATTTTGAGGTTAATAAAATTGCAAAATTCAAATGAAATATATAATATGCATATATATGTTACTTTTTTGAGTTAAACTACTAATTTAACCTTTGTATTCTTCTAAGAATATTTCTTCCAAGTATAATAGGATACATTAAAAGAACAAGAAAAAAAAAGAATGTCAAATTTTAAAGATTTATTTTTAATTTTTTTTGGACAGAAAGAGAGAGAGAGTGAAGGGGGAGGACCCAGAGCAGTCCCCATAGTTGTATATCATTAGTTTTCCATATAGTTTCACACCATGGGGGGTGGCGGGGCTGCTCAGGGCAGGAACTGGGCAGGGAGCCTCCTGCATAGGCCCTGGCAAGAACTGAACTGGGGGTACACCCCAGTACAGCATAAAGGTCCGCATGGGCTGAGCCTGGGATTCGATCCTCGGGCTCAAGGAGGGCGGAGGGGGGGGGCGGTGTTGCAAAGTGAGTGCTTAACCCGCTGAGTCACCCCAGCTTCCCCCAAAATGTCAAATTTTAAAAGGGCAATTTAAAATAAAATAAGTTTGTGATACATACACATATACATTTAGTATAAAACTTTCATACATATGGTATAAAATTAATAACCAAAAAATTAAGCAATGCCCTAATAATGCTAAGGTAAGGAGACTGAGTTGGTTTACAGCCAACATCGTAATAGAAACTCTATTTTTCTTAATACGCGTGACTAAAAATTCTAAATATATGCACTAAAGATACAGTCTAAGTTTGTAATGAATACCAATATTTATAGCTCTAAAGGAAGTATTTTGCTTAAAAGTTAAATGGACTAGCAGACTATAGCAGCGGTGAAAGAATGAAGTGTACATATACCATGTTAGGATTTTCAAAAAAGAGAAACTCTCTATAAAAGCATTTTAATTTAAGAGATACAATCATAATCTTTTAAATTGGTATGAATGATACTCCTTTCCAAAATTGATAAATAAATAAATTGTAATCAAAGGCAGGTTAAAAGAAAAGTATTTTCAGCTCTACTAATTCCTTCTTTTAGGAAATATTAAGCACTGTTACAGGTCTGAATTTATAGCAATAAATAAAAGATGCAAAATTTTCTCCCCTTATGATTCTCATATTCTGACGAGAAGAGAAAGACCTTAAATAAAAGATTGACAACAGAGATAGTGACAGGTACTACGGAGGAAAATAAAGAAGAGCTGGATATTGGCTGTTCAGTAATGGAGTAACTTTTAAATAGAGTGATCAAAGAAAAACTCACTTGGAGGTTGACATTTAGGCCAAGCATGAAAGAAGTGAAGGTCAGGGCAATTTGGGTAACTGAGACTACAGAATTTCAGAGAGAATTAACAAGAAATACAACAAACCAGAGATGTGAGGCTTTCTAAAGTAGTCAGGTGTCAGAGAATTTAACTTTTAGCCAAAGAAAAGCTGGAAGATGATAACAAGAAGTGTGATAAGATTCATGAGTAATTTATGAGTGTAAAATTGGCATAAAATGGGAAAAAGGGAATGCCTTCAACAGTTTAACAGTTCTAAATTCCTTACCTGGGAACTATTTGTTTGAACTATCATCTTTCATATAAAGTAAACAAAACCCAAATTTATTACATTCTTTAAAAATAAACATTCAACCATTAATAAAATAATTTCAAGTTTGAGAAGTAATGAAATTCTAAATTATATAAAGTAAAATATTTTCCTAACATATTCTTTGAGAATTAAATCAGTATAGCAAGTTTTGTGTATAATTAGCTAGTACTTGAGCAATAAAAAATACACATTGGAAAACTCAAGTCACATAGAGAGTATAATATTCCAACTCGACAACCGAGTATCCTATTTGTATTGTGAATAACTAATTTTCAGTAAATAATGATGTGCCAATTTAACATGATGATTAGTTTGGTCATTTTAACTAAATTTTTTATGATTAGGTAATATGAAGTAGTTTAAATACTTCATATCATTTTAAATTTTACTTTGAATTGGTGTATTTGATTGAAAATGTGAAAATATTTTTTTTTAATCTCAAACACCTGGTGTTGACTATAAATGCCAATCAAGTACTTTTGTATTTATGGCATCAATATTTGAAAATGGCTCTAGTTTTAATGTTAGTCATAGCTTTGTGAGGAGCCACGCAGAGAAAGGAATTAAAAGTCAAAAGGTATAACCTGAGACTCCAACCTTGAGAAGGTGTTCCTGGCATAATGCATGATACTGTCAAAATCATATCTTTCTCCTAATGAGTTCACTTCTCCAGGCTCCATCTTCAGAAAATTGTACTCTTGACCTAAGAATCGAGCACAAATAACATTTCAGAAGTCTTCTAACAAAGAGAGAAGAGACTAGGAGAGCTAGTCCTAGGCCTGTATCCTCGCTTTACTATATGGCTAATCTTCATGCAAGTTGTAATTACACACTACATCCAGATCATGCATAAGTATCCGTCATTACCACTGTTGTCACTTAATATCACATGGAAAAAGTAATACTGAATTTCATTAAAAAGTTAAATTAGGCAAAAAGGTTAACCAAAAACATACTTTATTTACTTTGGATACTCTTTTACACTCTCATATTTGTTTCTTCAAAATATTAACCTTTTTTTCAGTACTGTAGGAGTGATCAGAAAAACTTACATTTTTACTTAATGAGTTTCCCATCTTTATCTTATTGCTACATTTGCCAGGACCAACAAAAATTATCTTTCTATTTGCTTTATATTCTTTCTATGAAACACTGAGAAAAATACAAAAAAAATATTTGTATGTAGACATAACATGGCAGATTTTAGCTATGTGACTTTGTCACTAAAGATAAAGCACCAGCAGCAAATTTTGTTCAAAACTGAAACTAGATTTTCTTTGATGAATCTACTCCAAACTCTTCTTGGAAAGCACTTTTGAATAAAAAGAATATGCTTCAGAAGTATAAGCCTCCTTCTTGAAGGAATATTCTAAAATGGACTAAAGTAATCCAGTTCTTATAGTAATTTGGTTCCTATCATAGTCACTAATTTTGCATATGAATGAAAAGATAAAGACTACACTTATTAGACATGACCTTTGAATAATACTTGGTGTTAAGTTTCTGAGCCAGGACAAGTCATAAATTTGTTGAAGATTAATCTCCTACATGAATTTTTTCATACTAGAATTGTGCTGCTATAGTAGTTCTGACTACTCAGGAAATCTCACTCAATAAACAATTTTTCCTATTGGCATGAATATTGGGTTAATAAGTATGAATACATATTATTTGCTTAGCTAGCACTGCGCTAAGCATTATATTAATACATGTATATACTACAGGGTCCAGCAGAAGTAATGCACCTTTTTGTGAGCTGGTAAACTTAAAAAAAGGGCATTACTTCTGCCAGACCCTGTATTTACACATTTCTTATTTGTTTTAAGTACATATTTACGTTGAACCAGATTCCTATTTGTAAGAGTAAGAATCATTCTTAAAAGTTACTTCCTTTGTAAGCAATTTTGTCCATTAATAGAGGACACTTAGTAACTGTGGTTAATAAAAAACTTCTCATTTAGTTAATCATTGAAATAATTTTCAGGAATACTACGTCCTCTTTATTTCTCTCCTAACGATATAAAGTATAAAATAAACTTTGTTGGCTCAGGCATTAGAGTCTTCTATTTTGGGAATATACATCTTTTTTATTTCTCTTTGATATTCAACATTACAGATTATTTTAGAACTCTTCATTTTAAAGATTTATTTTTATTGCTTTTGCAGAGACAAAGACAGAGAGAGACAGAGAGAAGGGGGAGGGCCCGGAGCAGTCTCCATAGTTGCACATCATTCGTTTTCTACATAGTTTCAGTCCACAGGTGGGTGCAAGGTTGTGTAGGGCAAAAACAGGCTGGAGCCTCCAGCATGGGAGGCATGCCCCCAAAAGTGAGGATGAGGGGGAGCCAAACCGGTGTGTGTGGGGGGCTCTCATATAGAAAGCTTGACCCAGTGAGAACCAACCTGGGGGCACACCCCAGTTCAGCATATAGGTCCTCAAAAAGTGGCCGGGATTTGAGCCTTGGACCTCGGGGCTGCAAGACCAGTGCTCAACCCACTGAGCCATCCCGGCGTCTCCTATTTCATCATTCTTGAAATGATCTCGTCTCTGAGACATCATGTCCATTAACTTTCAAACTTTTAGACCAAACCTTACAGTTTTGGTGGTGGGGGGTTTCTAAAAAATTTTGCTTTAAATTTGACATTCTGCACTTCCTATACTCCATCACATTTTCTTCTTCATTTCCCTAGTCAAATTCGCTATCAACTTTCTATCCTACCTATACCCTGAAGTTTAGACTCACCTTTCCTTTGTTTACTAAGCATCTCAATTTGGATCATCCAAAGGCTTCTCAATCTCAAGGATATGCTTGCTACCCACAGTTAGTTCTCCTTTCCTGACCCTATAATTAGTGCCCCCTCCCTCCTAAGTTTCTAACAGGTTCCCCAGACTTCAGCTTCAGCCTCCTCAAGCCCACTTCCTCATTCTCAACTACTGATCCTCAAAATGAAAGAATCATTTTTTTTAATATGAATCATTTTTTTTTAGAAAGAATGGTCTTTCTTTAATATGAACTCTCTCTGCTTTCAATCCTTCAATTACTCTCCAGTAGCTCAAGTATAAAATCTAAGGTCCCTAACTTCATACAGAAGATCCCCTATGATCTAACCTTCCTAAGCCATTACCAACTAATCTCCTGCTTGTAATTTACCATGTAGCCACAATGGGCAAATAAAAATGATTCAATGTTCTGTTTTTGTCACTTTGTGATTTTTTTTCAGCTTAGAAATTTTTCACTCTACTGTGCACTTAGAACACTTCTACTTACCTATAAATTTCAGTTCCTCTGTGACATCTTCCTTGACAGCCCAAGGTACATTTTGTGACACCGGGTTTGAATTCTATGGTATTCTCAGCATATGACTATTGTTGGTACTTTTCTCACTCACTTGCAATTATTTGCATATATGTATATACCCCACACTAAGCTTTGTGTTTTTTTTACAGTATTTCCAACATCTAATAGTATGATGAACAAATAAATAGATAGTAGTGTTAATTACAGAAAATTCTAAAGACTTCCTTGGTTGTAATTTGAAACTGGCCATGGATAAGTAAATGACACATTTTTACTTTGCTTATATTTGAAATACATACTACCTTATAACACCAACCAATGAGATTTTTCTTTTGAGAATTGAAATGTACTGATCTCTATGAATTTGTGAATATTAAAACAAATAAGCTTTAAAAAGAGATTATTATATCAACTGTCAGAGAAAATTAAATTTTAATTATATATTATATTTCAACTGCTGAAAACATTCTTAAGAATTTGTCTTTAGGGTAGTCAGGTTTAAGAGAAATCTCAAAGAAACTATTTAGAGTAGACTATCTTAGAAATGACTCAATTCCCTGGAATTTTCTCTAGAAATTATTAGTCCTTGGTGTAATACATATTCCTATGGTAGCAGCACATTTCATGGCAAGCCCTGGACTATTCCTAAATCCCTACAACATAAATTATAGAGCTAAGTATAGAAAAATACTTAAAAAAATAAATATTTAATAATATTAATTTATGGTGCAATAGTTTATGTTCATTATTAGAAAACAAAAGTTTAGAAATGAAACAGCTGAATCTTAAGGAAAAAAGCAAGCCTACAAAAACACATGTAATCATTCAGTCTGAAGAAAAAAAGTTAAGAATACAACACCATTGTTGGATTCTTTTTATTTATTTATTATTATTATTTTTTAAACTGAACTGGGGGCCTCACCGCATTCGGGAAGCACACCCCAATTCAGTATGTGAGTCTGCCTGGGCTGGAGCGGGAATTCGATCCTCGGTCTTCGGGGCTTCAAAGCGAGCACTTAACCCGCTGAGCCATCCCAGCTTTCCCATGATTATTTTTAATCAAAGAAAATGTTGATTGTACCATATGAAAAAATCAGTTCAAAATTTTTAAGAACTTAAGTAGTAAATAGTATAAACACAACTGAAAGATATTGAGTCACTCGTAAACCCAATACATTCCGAAGCCTCTCACCTGGTTGGATATTTTCTCGTATGATAGTTACATGGTTATCTCGATCTGGTCGTGTGTGTTCATGCCAAAAGCCTATCACATGGCCCAATTCATGAACAACAATTCCAAATTTATCACAGTTCTTGCCAATAGAGATTGCCTGAGGTCCATTTCCCCGCCGACCTACATAAGAGCAGCATCTGGAATAAAGTAGAAAGAGGGGATGGCAGTAGAAAGAATGATGCTGAATGAGTTACAATATGGGAAAACTTTTTTAAGCATTGTGATTAACTATTGAGTCCACAAATTCAGGGGTAAAGCAGCCTTTCTTTAACAAATAATTTGACTAATTTCTAGTACCCTGGTAAACTTATTTACAACAACTTCTGTAAACAATCACTTGAAGTGCTTACTCACACATTAGAAGTTTTGCCTTAAATCATTTTTAGAAGTTGAACATAAAGTAGAAAATAAAATAGGATGATGATTAATGTGCTATTATAGTTAAACTCCAAACCGTTCAACTCATATTTACTTCTAACATGTTTTTATCCTCACAATGCATCTAAATTATTATATTATTTTGTCAATATGGTTATCTGACAACCTATTATTTCAGTTTTCAATATAAAAACAAAGTTGATTTTTTCCTCTTTTAGAAAAACAATTAAATTTATTTTTGAAAAATGGTTAATCAAAAAAGGAATTACTGGGGAAGCCGGGATGGCTCAGTGGGTTGGGCGCTCACTTTGCAGTGCCGGGGACCAGGGATCGAGTCCCGGCCCCGGCCGGTGTGGAGCCGTGTGCTGGGCTGGGAGCTCCCCTGGTTCAGTTCTCTCTCTGTCTCTGTATCTCTCTCTCTCTCTCTCCTCTGTCAAAATAAATAATAAATAAATATATATTTTTAAAAAAGGAATTACTTTTTCTACTGATTTTTAAGAAGTAATTGAGAAATATTAGTTTCAAAGGTGCATTATCTAAGGTTAGTGGTTAACTGGTGAAGAAAAAAATGGCAACTGGTAGAATTCTGAGATTGTGTCAAATGGTCAGGCTAATATTTAAATATGACATTCCATTTCACCTTTGAAAGCATCTCCTGATCTCGGAACATGAAACATCCACCATATTTTCCTACAAATTTTCTTCCATTTATTGGTATTCAGTGATGTTTTTCTATCCCAAATATTGAAGTTCCATTTATTTATTTTGTGTGTGCGTGTGCATATGCACACATGCATGAGTGTGACAGTGTATGAGAGACTGCACACATGTGCAATGGTGGGCACACAGGGATATCACTTTAAAATAAGTTTTAAATGATATAATAATATAAAAAGTACAATTACGCGTGTAAATAAAATTATGTCTAAAACTTCAATAATTATGGTTTACACTGAAACTGTTTACCTATAGGACCATGCCTATAGACAACAATAGAGGGCAGTAAACAATTGGTCTTGAATAATTGCTAATCATGGTGCACCGGACACCAAACCCCTCTTCTAATTCATTACCTTAAAAGAGAAAACTGCCAGAAGTTAATTGCCCAAATGATTAAAAAGAATTTCACTGATTTCAATTTCCAACGTAACTATGATAGTCCTTTTGACCGTTCACAAATACAAACATTAGCCATTCAAATTGTTTCTGTAAATTTTTTAATGCCTAAGCATTTTAACCTATACCATGGCAGTTAAATGCCTTAATTTGACCTAATAATTATAAATCTATTATAAAATTTAGTTACGCTTAATAAGGGAATTGTGTTTTTGCTTTCAAGTTGTTTTTTATGTTAATAGTATGTTGTAATCAACCCATACTTAACTTAGTTATTTACTACATACCCAGTAGTAAAGTATTATATGTAGAAAAACACATAATTTGTAAATTTTGGATAGATTTAAACTGAAACATTTGCCATCAAATAGCCATAGTAAAACAAAACTGAAATACCTGAAGCTTATATAGTAACTAAATTACCAACACTGAGTTCTTGTTGGTTGTATTCAGAGAAGAAAGTACCGGTATTTTGCAAATGAAAACCCAAGATATGGTCAAGCAATCCCATCAATTTATTTAATCTAAAACAACTTTTAACCATAATTGCATTCAAAGCCCTTCCCCAAAAATAAGATGGGGTCCCATATTGAAAAGCAAAAATATATTTTACACTGACTTCTACAATGGTCATGAAAGTAAAAACATAAATTAAAAACAAGCTGTAGTTTGATCTCTGGCATACTAGAAATTACTGTGCCATAAGTTCCCTCAGCTGACTCATACAGGCTCTTTTTATTACTCAGAGAAAAATCTAAAGTGCTATACAAAAAGCTATAAGATCCTATAGGACCTTCACACACAAATAACTATCTTACCATACAGATCGCATCTCTTACTATTTATTGTCCTTGTCAGTCACTCCACTGGAGCCACAAGGCTCTTGCCGTGCCTTGAGCAGGAGACATGCTCTCACTCACAGCCTTTTTACAGCCTGTTCCCTCCGTCAGGAACCCTTTTCTCCCAGATATCCATATGTCTCATTTCCTCATCCTTTTCAAGTCTTTGCACAAATGCCTGCCTATCCCACTTACACTACTTCATTTCTTGTCCTAGAATTCATACTCTGTTCATATATTTCATATTTCATTTATTTTCATGTTCTTTTCTGCCTTTCCATCCTACAATGTTAGCTATTTGTGGGCAGACAACTTATCTGCTCTTTTTCACTGGTGCATTTCTAGCCCCTAGAATATAGCCTAGCACAGAAAAGAGCTCAATAGAGGCAGAGAACAGTTGGGTGGTTGCCAGAGGTGGGCCTCAAGTGTAGGAAAAATGGGTGAAGGAGGTTAAAAGGTACAAACTTCCAGTTATGAGATAAGTTCTGAGGCTGTAAAGTACATGTTCTCCAATACCCCTTTAAATTCTTAACATTCTTCTATTTCAGGATTGTAATGTGCCTTAACTGATGTACCGTATATATACATTGTCAGTCCTGTCTTGGTCCCTACTTATAAAGTGGTGTGCTGAGTATCATAGGGTCACAGAGAGGCCACCCATTCTCGACCCTGATGAAGGCAGACAACTGAACCAGCAGTGGAAATGTAACTATTACAGCTGCGGACAGAGTGAAGTCCCGCTGTGGGCAGCTCAGAAATGGAATGAAATATATGAAAGATCTCCACTGATGAAAAAATAAAGTAAAAGCATTCCAAACAACTAAAAATATGAAGAAATGTTAGTGGTTAGATAGTTACATAATTTAAGAAGTGATCCCCCTGACTAGTCTAGTACCCGCCTGACCCTCTACATAGTTATTACTATATTATTAACTAACTTCCCTATACTTTATTTTAAAACCCCATGACTATTTTGCATCTGACAATCCATACTTCTTAATCCCTTCACCTTTTTCAACCTGCCCCTCAATACCCCTCTTATCTAGCACTTCGATGAATCTAGTACCCATGTGACATCATACATAGTTATTACAATATTATTGACTATTCCTTATTCTACACCCTATATCTCCATGACCAAAAAAAAAATAAAATAAAATAATGAATAGGGAAAAATAGCCTAGCAGGATAAAACAGGTGAAATGGAAAACTCTGAAAAGAGACAAATAAATAAAAGAAAATGAGTATAAATATAAAGTTTTCCAAAAAAATTAATCAATAAAATAACAAGTGATCAATGATTTGGATGTATTTGTTTTACCAAACTGAAGGTTGAGGAAGAGAAAATGTATCGATCTGAATACATTATGTATTTGGAACTTCGTAAGCTGAGTTATATCCATTTATATTAGATACCAGAAGGAAGGAAGGAGAGTCTAGATTTGAACATTTTAAATATTAAATAGACATAACGAAGTAGGAGGAATTTCAAAAGTAAACAAACTTTATCAAGCTAAAATTAGAGTAATTTAGAAGAAAACATTGCATGAATAAGTCACAACTAAAAAATTATGATACCATCCAAAAATACATAAAAAGATAGTAATGTGCAATTTTTCTTAAAGTTACTCAGATCCAGAAATAAAATCAATTACTTTAATAAGTTAAATGAGCTAGGAAAATATACTAGTGCACAACCAGATGACAAACCCACCCCATAACTGATAAAATATATTTGTCCCCCCCAAATACATTAGTGCAAGAACTATTGCCATGAAAGATTTCAAAGCATTTATTTTTATTTCCCTATATAAACTATACAAGAGGGTATTCAAATAACTTATTATAAAAATTTCCTCTCTCAGCTAATAAATGTAAAAAGAATAAAAGAAAAGAACATTAGAATATCATTATTTTGCAATGATGGGAACTTTTACAATGGAGGGACCCAGCTGTCACCTCTTGAATCTACTGATAATTATAACATCACTAATATAGCAGGTCCAGGCACATGTGCCTCCTGATGCGATATAGTGCAGACAGCACACTCTGTCAACTATTCTTAGCAAACCAACAAAATCCAAGCTGAATTTAAACAAATGCTTAAATATAAATGCCAATGAAATGGAAATATAGGGGAGAGAAATTTGAAAACGTCCACAGTAAAACGTCTTTTAAAGAATGCACCATTGGGAAGCTGGGATGGCTCAGCGGGTTTAAGCACTTGCTTTGAAGCCCTGGGGACCAAGGATTGAATCCCGGCCCCGGCCTGTGTGGATCCATATGCTGAACTGGGGTGTGCTTCCCGAATGCAGTGAGGCCTCCAGTTAAGTTCAAAATTTTTTTTAAAAATTCAAAAAAAAAGAATGCACCATTGCTTAATGTAACTTATTGTAACTTGGCTGAATGATGGGACTTGTGGAGAGATGTGGTGGTGGAAGAAGCTGCAAACGGAAGTTGTGGTAAGTTCATGGCATTCCTTAAATATTGTATCAAGGAATTTGTATTTGTATTCTGAAGCTAGCATTTCCCAAAAATGTGGTCCTGAATACTCATGCATGTTTTTCACTTTTAAAAGGGTGAGGTAGGTATTCTCTTTTAAAACAAGTTCACAGAACACTGTATTTCTATGTCTGTCAACTGGTAGAATATTAACAATGTTCATGAAAACACTGCTATAGAAATATTATATCTACTGAAATTTCACACAGCATTTTCATAATTTACAGACTAGTTGTTTTGGAGAGAGTAGTTATTATCGTGTAAGAAGTAAATCTAGAAAACACCACTATAGGAGGAAATACTGAAGAATCTCAAAAAGTGTGGTATCTTGCTGTGATGGGTATTTTGTGAAGATAATTCTTGTATCAGTGAATTCATGAAACAAAACAGAAGAACAATTGGAATAGTCCAGGAATGAGATGACAAAGACATACATGGACAGGAGCACTGACGTGGAATCGAAGTAGAAACAAAAAGGTACAGTGAATGTCAGTGGAAACTTACTGCATAGATTTTAGAGGAAGCACAACAGAATCACTAGACAATGGTCCTAAAATTTTTAACTTGAGGGAAGTGGGATGTAGGTAATGCCACTGCATAGTTAGAACACAAGGAAAAGTAAGTGAAGTCCTAGAGGTACACAAAGATGCACAAAGGTCTGTGATCAAAAAACATATTTATTCAAAGAATGTTTTCTTCTGTGAAATTCACACTTTCTCGTGGGCAAAATACTAAGCACATATTAGGAAATAAATTCTACCTGTGTATTTATTTTATTTACTAAGGTTATTTTCAGGTTCTACTTACCCACATGGCCTGTATGTGAATACAATATAACTCTCTTCATCACTTCTTTCAATGAATGTCACACACGTGTGCTTTTCCCAGTGCCTCATGGCCTGCTTGAACATGGCTCGCTGGCTGCCTGGAAAAGTGGCATGACATTAACAAAAGTATCTGCCACTGATTAGGGTGCTGCGTGCTGGCTCCTCCATCACAGCTGTGGCTGGGCAGCTCAGATGCCACCACTATTATCAACCGAAGAATACCAGCCTAGGGCTCCACAAGTGAGTCATTGTTAAGAAAGGACACTATAATCAGAAGGTTTAAGCTCACTATCTCTGCAACTATGTGTGTACAAGGCTCTAGAAATGAGACATACATTCTTTTTGTCAGTTAAGAGAAATCAGCCTCCATATTGAATGGGCACATTTCGAAACTCAGTTTAAAAACCAGAATAATAGTAATTGAGACTCTTAGAACTCAAGACTAAAGATATTTTTCAATCACAGGATGCTCTAGCCTAACAAATGAGGTGAGGAAAATATTTCTGAAGTTTGATTTCATGCTGTGTTTTATAAAATAATATTCTATAAAAATGTGCATTTTATCTGTATGGTAATTATTGTTTTTTTATCACAATTGACAGGCTGGGAATATCTTACCAGTGAAGTTGCCTCCTATAACATAAGGAATAACGCCTCCAGGCCATATTCTGTCCGTTCTTGATGTAGCAGCTCTAGGAACTCGATTTTTCTCATTTTGCCCTGAGAATTTTAGAGGTATTTTTTCCTTAACTGTGTTGTTTTGCTCCAAGCCTGCAGTGACATTTAAAAGATTCTGTGAAACAGAAGTCTTTGGTCAGGGAATCATTTACCTCTTAAAGGACAAAAGTTAAAATGTCTTATTTACATATTTGCATAAGTAGCCCTGAAGTCAAAATACATTTTAGAAAAGCTTGATTATACGTACATGAAGAACACGTTAAACTACTTAACTATTTCATGTCAAAATACTATTTGTTAATGGTCTATGAGCATATTTTGACAAAATTTAATTTAACAGCCTATGGCACAGAGAACTCATTGAGACTTTGTAGGCCACAGAAAAAATCTTGTATGTAAGTTTTCTATTTTATTAGGTTACTAAGAATTTCACCACCAGAAAAGAAATAGACAACATGATATTCAAAACTCTTTTCACTTCTGCTAAATCCCTTATCCTTTATTCAGGATTGATATTATATAGTTCAGATTAAAACTATAAATATTATATTATAGAGATAGTAAATGAAATAACGTTAAGTTCGATAAGATCTCAGCCTTCTGGGACAATGGGCATTTCCATCCCAATTTCCTCTGGATTCATGCTCAGGCATACAGCATAATCAGTACACACAATGAACAGGCTAACAAAAAATGCAGCCTATTCTGGAGCAGGTTTCAAACATTTTTGGTCACCTTTCATAAATTTTTGTTACTGTTTTATTTTTCCTAAATTTGCATAATTGCTTTTTCATATTCATCTGTTACTGTTGAGATAAATATCCCAGCACTGTTAAACACTTCAGACACAACAAATATTGAGTATATGCCCCCTACACTCAGATCCCTAGCATGCCTTCTTAATATCCTGAAACAAAGCATCTTTGCTTGGGAAAATTAATACCTGAAAATAAGTACTTTCAAATATTTAACAGTAATCCATCAATTTAAGAGATGTTAGGATATGAACTTTGAATATACTTACAAAAAAATAAACTCAAATCTACCAAAAGGGGTTCAAAAAGTCAATACTATAAATATTAATTAATTACAAAACTAGAAAGCAGTTTTTCTGTATATATTTATAGAAGGGTGAAAAAAATTGGGGAAGCCGGGGTGGCTCAGTGGGTTGAGCGCTCACTTTGCAGCGCTGGGGACCGGGGATCGAATCCCAGCCCCAGCCCATGCAGACCCATATGCTGAACTGGGAGCTCCCCCAGTTCAGTTCTCTCTCTGTCTCTGTCTCTGTATCTCTCTCTCTCTCTCTCTGTCAAAAATAACTAACTAAATAAAAATATATTAAAAAAAAAAGAAAAAAATGTCAACTATTTTTTAATCTAATAAATAAGTTTGTCAATTTACTTTAACTGAATTTTATTTCAAAACAGCCATGATATTTTTCAATTGATTAAAATTGATGTAGTCCCATGCTTGATAAAAACATCTTAGTGTGATACTCAATTTACTGGAAATAAATATCAACAATAAAATAAACACCTAATACATTTTTAATAAGGAGAAGCTGAAAATAAATTAACAAAACATTTCAATTACCCCAATTTAAGTTCTAAAAATCTTACATCAAATATCAACTAACAAAAAAAAATAAAGGACTCTTTCTTATCATATATCCTTCACATAATTTGCATCATAATGGCAAACTGAACTGCTATGAGTATAATATTTACTGTACATCAAGTCAAGCGTCTGCAACTTTAAACATTGATATACCAGAGCCAATTCTTCTTATCCTGTCTATAAGTTGGTAGAGGGCCCCTCGTTTTTTTGACATACCATGGTCTCCATATCCACCTTAAAAAATAAAAGAAAACTTAAGTTAAACGTACTGTATTTTAAAATTCTTATAAACAATAGTGATAGGCTCATTGATTTCTCTTTGGAAATCTCCTTTTTATGTCATCTTAAGAGAGTTATGAATATCCACAAATCTTAGAAGAGAATAAAAATTCTACAATAACAAATTTTGGTACGGTAAATAAAACTAAGGCAGTGAGGGAGACCCAGAGAGCAATCTAAATGACTTTATTTGGACATCATGGAAATTGAGTCATCTACTAATAATTTGAAACATTTTTCTTCACTGTGCCATGACATCATATGTTATATAGGATGACAAGTTGTTCTGACCTGTTGATTGCATTCCAGCTAATTTCCCAATGCAAACTAAATATTTTCAGAAACCAAATCAGCAAATGGAAATGAAAACAAAAGGAGAGCAAATGTATAGTCCAGTTTTGCTCCAAAGCTTTGGTCAATCTTGAAATATTTCTAAAAACATATATTTTATAATATATTCAAATAAATTTTGGATATTTGTTTCTTTAATTTATAAAAACTAATAACATATAATTACAAAAAAGTCACAAAGAATCTAAAAGGATGTTCAGCTGCTAAATACATTTTGTTATGCTATGTAATTTGCAAAATCCATAAAAATAGATGCAAAGAACTTGTAATTCCAAAGGTAGAGATGAGGGTCAGGATGAGGAAATATATCCTCTTAAATTTTTAAAAACAAATACAAGAAATGGTAGTTTCCCTTCATAACTCAGAAAGCAGATCATCTGATGAAAATAAAGTCCTCTCATTCTCATTCCAGGGCTTCAGTAGTAAAATGATCTCCTAATTTTATCTCTTATTTTCCCTTCTTTTTGATTTTTAATAGTCAAATAACAAAGAGGTATCATTGCGCAAACAACCAATATGATTACTGATATTAAGTACAAGTGCAAATGAATTCGTACCACTACAAGTGTGGTTCATGAATCTCTTTAGGCAAGACAATGAAAGAGGGCCAGAAGTCCATGAAAACAGCAATCAATGTTCCTAGACTTTGAACTACTTCCTTTTCCCCCTTTGAAATTAATACTGAAACGCTATTACCTAGATTGCAGCTAATAAAACAAAAACAATAGTAAGAATTATTATCATATAAGCAGTTATAGGAAAAATCAATTAGGTCCTTATAAGGTAAATAAGTTAGAGTGCTTATTCACTGCCTAATAATCTGTCTAATTATCTGCATTACACAGTCACATTTTTGCTGTGCCCCTGGAGAAAAATTTTTGAAATTTTTTTCAATGAACATTTTAGAAAGATGAGGTAATACTTAAATGTATTCATTCCTAAGGAGTTATAAGAAACATTTTTAAAGTATGGCATCTATATGTTTGCAATGATCATTATATAACAATTATATTTCATGTTCCATAGAACTAAAACATATATGAATAGATTTAGAAGGAGGCTCATTGCAAGAAAAAAAGAAATGTTTTAGTTAGTATTAAGGCATTTGAAACTTGAAAAAAACAATGTTTCAAGACTATCAAAGTGAATAATGTTTCTATATTTAGAAATATTGAGTAAGTTTTATAGCAAGGGAAATAATATTTATTGAAATAGAAAAAAAATTAATAAAACCAGTTGTTATTTCTCACATATTCTTTAAACCAAATGAAAATATACAAACTAAATGAATATTTATGGGAAAGAATGCATATGTTGAAATAAGAAATAAGATATCAATTCAGCACAAACAAGAAAAGGAAAAGACTGAGTAAGAAATAAATAAAACAAGATAATTTTACATTATTTGAAATTCAACTGAATACTCATAGTACAAGTTACTTACAAATATGTGTAACTTTCATATATAAATTTAGAATATATGTTTTTTAAAATTTATAGTATAATGTTTTATGTTATTTATCTAAAATAATGGCATTTTATCTTTTAACTACTATTTCAGAGCTTAACTATAAATGAAATGACAACATTAAATGGTATTATCTTTTTTAAATCACAGAATATGAATGCCCCAATACAAAGTGGAGGCAATGGGTTAAAGAAATGACCTGAATAAAGCCTAAGCTAACAAAAAAAAATTTTTTAATAAAAATGTAACACAATAAATCTAGGATTTTGCTGAGTTGTATCATTGCTCTTTGTTCCAAATCCATTGTCTCTAAGGCCATGTTACGTGTGAAATAGCAACTGAAGAGTTGCAATAAACATATCCTACAGGAATGTGCTATCTATTAATGAACTTTTCCTCCTATATTTGGTGTATGTTTCAGAAAAAGCTGTCACTACATATAACAAAGGCTAGAGCATACTATTTTTAAAGTAGTGTATTGTTTTAAATAAATTCCTTGGGGAAGCCGGGATGGCTCAGTGGGTTAAGTGCTCACTTTGCAGTGCCAGGGACCGAGGATTGAATCTGGCCCTGGCCCTTGCAGATCCATGTGCTGAACTGGGGAGTTCCCCCAGTTCAGTTCTCTCTCTGTTTCTGTATCTCTCTCTCTCTCTTTCAAAAACAATAAAAAAAAAATTAAATAAATTCCTTAAGTTTTATCATATAAATTTCTTATATGTGGTAATGGTGTTTTGATGATACAGAATAATGTCCTTATTCTTTTTTTTTTAAAATATATATATTTTTTTATTTTTTTATTTTTTTATTTTTGACAGAAAGAGAGAGAGAGAGAGACAACTGAACTGGGGGAGCTCCCAGTTCAGCATATGGTTCCGCACGGGCCAGGGCCGGGACTCGATCCTCGGTCCCTGGCGCTGCAAAGTGAGTGCTCAACCCACTGAGCCATCCTGGCTTCCCCTCCTTATTCTTAAGATATGCACGCAAACCTACTTAATTGCTAAATGCAAAGTTGTCCGCAATTAATTCGTTTTTTTTATTCATAATTATGCATGTATTCAGGCACACACACAGAGCAAATACGGAAAACTTAACAATTGTTGAATCTTATGGTGGAAATACTATTGTGTTGGTGCTTCTTGCACTATGTTATCAACTTTTCCATCTGTTGGAAATTAGTTATAATAAAAAGTTGCAAAAAAGAAGTAAATTGGGCAGAAAGAGATATTAATTCACAGTAAAAAGTCTTAAGTCTAATGTTTGACTGCTTAGGAACTATATATACAAGGACTCTCTGGAAAAACTCCAGCCATTGTTAATATAATGAGAATGGTTACATGGCTGGATACCTTCTGGCCAGCCTGTGTATATTTTTTTTCCATAGAATAGAAGAAAATAAAAATAGTAATGGACGTTAAGGGAGATTCAATAAGACCAAAAAGGATGACAATGAATGAATTTTATAATTATAACTCCAGAAAACATTTTAATGTTCTAATTTTCTCCAAATAAAATACAGAACAAAAATTGTTATCAAGATAATAGTATATCATTTTTTTTAATTTTAATAAAAATATTTTTAAATCAGAACCCAAATAACCTTTTAAACATTGCAAATCTCATATAAGCATAATTTGAACATATCAAGAAACTAAAATTTAAATTGCCTTCTGGGTTTTCATAAAAATTATATATATAAATGAATTTTTCTAAAGTTTGTGTATAATTACTCTACAAATAATTTACATTTTGCAACTCAATATTTGCAACTGAAAATGGAAGGCAATTTGAACATCATGCTCAGGAGTATAAAATCTGGCCTTTCTCAGAATTGAATTTTGATCCTAACTCAGACACATCCTGTCTATATGACAATAAGCAAATAATCTGCTAAACCTCTATCTCCTCACTTGTAAATCACAATTATCTCAGTATCTACACTCATGAGGTTGTTATGAGGATTCAAAGAATTAATGTTTGCACAGCACAGGTATATAGTAAACACTACAATGTGTTTGTTCAATAATTCATTAAATAAAAACTATGAGCAAATCCTGAATTTCTATATAGACTCACTTGTGTCTAGTAAATCAAAGTTGATCGAAGAGATGTTAAAATTGATTCAAAGAGTATTTCTAGCATTTCAAGAGTATGTTTGCTTCAAAATGAATGCAAATTGAATCCAATAATCAACTGTACCTGTGGTATGTCCGAGTTTTCCAAAGGGGTTCTGTGTAAGGTCAATTGTCCTATCAATTTGAAAGATATTTAAGTCTTCATCATCTAAGGCAATATCACCCCAAAACACAGCTAAAAAAGAAAAGTTCAGTTAAAATAATAAATATTTAAAAGCAAAAACAATGCAAACAAAGCTAATTAGAAAAATATTGCTAAAATATGGAAATGTCGTACATATATAGACCTGTATTTCAGAAAGTAATTGTAATGGAATATATTGCACTTGTTATAGTATAATATAAGCCACTTATAAAGAGCATGACCCACATGCCTTTTGATGTTTGTGGGGAATGGGGCTAAAGCCATTTTCTTGACTGAAAGGGTCACTGATTTGGGGTGAGGCAGTCCTCTTCTGCCCTACTGTCAATGGAATGGTAGTAGGTAAAAAGATGCTTCCTGTCTTTCACTATCATAGAAGCAAAGTAATGAAAACTTTGTAAAACAGTTTATGGCACTGGCTAAGCGGTTGGTTTTGGTGCCTGAAATTGAATCCAGATTCTAGTTAGCTTCACACACGTGAGACAGAGACTGCTGATACTCTAATGACCGTAAAGCCAGACATCCCAAGAAATAGATGGCCTGCCTAAATAGAATATCCTGAAATTATATAAAAGGCTTGTTAGCGTTCATAAAAGAAAATTTTTGCACTGCATTTTTTTCAAGATTTTACGGTATTTTAAGGTAAATCCAAGTCTGCCAATTTTTAAAAATCTCCCATCACGTTTTTTTATTCACTATGCAAACAGTTCTGGGCCCTGACCGCTGGTGAGGGTCAGCCTGGATGTTTCTTTCTTGGTGTTTAGAGGGCAACTAGAGACACTAAAACAGTGCTTTTCTAACATTCACTTGCCTAGGAACGACAGTAAATCTGGTTATAAGTGCAGGCTCTGATATAGTAGGTCTGTAGGCAGGCCTCAAATCCTACATTTTCAACAAGCTGCCATTGCTACAAGTAATTATCGTTGTCATCATCTTTAGCGGTACTGCTTTTTCTGCAAGAATAAACTTTTACTCCTCTCTGAATCACTGGTTGACTTAAAAGCTGAACACTCAACGGAACAAAACACAGTTTGTCAGTACTACATTATATAATAAAAGTAGCATGAGTAAAAGAAAAACTAAATGTGTTTTAGATTTTTATTTTCTTGTAATGACTTTTCTCATGCAGGAGGATTCATGTCTTGATGGATTATTATCAAACACAGATCAGCAGCCAAGGATCTAACACTCCACAGAAGCAAAAACATGACTTCTGGGGAGAAGAAAAGGCATGAGGCCAGAAGATTCTTAAAAGGAGACAAAACTGTTCTGGAGTACACAAGCCCATTTTTTTATTCATTGTTATTTTTTCTGAACTAATAGCTTCAGAAGAGCTTGGCGGTTTTGAACATGCCATGAATTGTTTCAGGAGAAAACCAAATATTTCTTTGAGAACAAGCAGTAGTGACTGAGCCAAGTCATTTAAGTGCAGACTTGAAAGGCTATAAGTCATATATCTTTAAAGTCTTGGTATTACCAAAAGAAAAAATAGACATCTTACAATTTTCAACTTATCACATAGTTAAAGTATGCAATTTATTTCTTTATGTTGTACGTTTGTAGGTTTCCTTAATTCATCCCCTATTTAAATCTATAATAAGTGTCCTATTTCTGCATACTACACTATTTAATTATGCATTGGTATAGCAAGTTGGACCACAACAATTTATATTAATATGGATTTAGAATTTGCATTATAATCTAACATATAATTGTTATTTAGGCTATGAAATATTTGTATTTCCCAAGTCCACTTAGGAGTTTTCTGTTTTTCTTTCCATGTGGTATTTTCTACTTCTTTTGCAGCAAAAAAATTAAAAAAAAAAGAAAGAAAGAAAAAATTCAGAAAGTTTTGAAACTATGAATTATCACTCATCCGCCTCATTTAATACAGTAATTTGAGGTTGGTGATAGCAGAACTGAAACCATGTAGGACTCTGGTTATAGATGATAACACTAAGGAAATGCTCAAGTGCAATTATAATATTTACTATCTGGAATTCTGCTTGGATTCCTATGGTCAAAACTGGGGTGGGTGTTAACCAACAGGCCAAAATGAAATGTCAAGGAGAATGATTGATAAACTACATGGAAAACCACAGGTTTTATTTTTCTCCTGAAGGCTATTTGCATTCATTGTACTACCAAAATTTTTTTTTAAATCAGAGACCAAGACAGAATTCTTTTATCACAGAACACAGAGTAAACACATTTTGTAAAAGGGTATACGGTGAAATAAGTAGTCCAAGATTGTGATTCTCTACATCCTAACTCTATATCAGGCTTGTTCCACTCACTCCCCAATTCCCCAGTGATCCTTAGCCCTTCAGATCTGAAGCTGGGGTCCAGCATCCACTTTAAGGCGGCTTCAAGTCTGTGATTTCCTAAGAGCTATATGCAAAAATATGTACAAGTTTATAAACATAGTCGCCACATGTTTTGTAGGGGAAGGATCCACAGTAGATGTCAAAAGGAATCATACAAAGTAAAAACCACTACTTTTGCTAAAAGTGAAGCTTTTTAGTACAGTTGGGAGAAAATACTTGCAAACTGAGTAACCTCAAGAAGATGACTAGATTGACTTGAATTAATGCTAAGAGATCAATTGCTGGTTACTACTTGAAAACACAATGTAATAAACAAGGTGATAGAGTCTTCTCAGTCATTATCTACAGAAAGGCCTTCCATATCCTTAACTAACCTTTAGGTATCTCATCTGAGCTTCCAGGTCCTGCCTGTGATTCTGTTAGTAATAAGATTTCATAATAATGGGAATGCTGAGATGGTTCAGAGGGTTAAGAGCTCGTCTTACAGCCCTGAGGGCCAAGAATCAAATCCTGGCCCCAGCTCATGTGGACCCATATGCTGAACTGGGGTGTGTCCTGCCCTGCACAGCCCCGTGCCCACCTGTGGCATGAAACTATGTAGGAAACCAATGGCATGCAACTATGGAGACTGCTCTGGGCCCTCTCCCTTCTCTCTGTCTCTCTTTCTCTGTCAGAAACAAAAAAATAAATAAATCTTAAAAAAAAAAAGATTTCATAATGATTTTCAGTCCTCTTATTCGTCAATATAATTTAAAAAATGATGACCATAGAAAGTACATGGTGCTCATCATTAAACCCTCACTGCCAGAGTGTCTGTTATAGCGTAGGCCCCTCAACATATATTTTGAGGCACAAAAGATGTGAATAAGAAAATATCATGGAATAAAGTATAAGTTATCTATAACCACAATGAGGTGAGGCTAGGCATGATAGATACTTCACAAATTTGCCTTAAGACCCAAAATACTAGATACTCGACTATTCCAAAGGAAGGGTATTTCAAATCCTTTCACTCTAGATTGGATAACTGCTGAATACTTTTTTAATTAAAACAATTACAAGGTAGCTGCCTTTCTTTTTTACTTCTCTATACCCACCCCCCACCCTCCTCTCCACTGATGTGCTCAGGAAATGCATGACTGAACTAACAGATCAATTATCTTGGAATTTATGGGATTGGGAGAGATAGCTCAAAGATTCAACAATAGCCAAGAGCACTTGCTTGTTACACTTTTCCCATGTACTTTCTGCTTCTATTGATATTGGATTTAGGGAGAAAGAGTGATGTCATGTGAAGGCCTGATAAAGCTACTATAACTGCTCTAGCCTCCAATTAAGTAAGGCCTTGTGAAAATTTCCTCAAACAGAGCAATAGTGAAGCTTAACTATTTTTACACGATTGACAACCCCTAAGCCGGGGGTGGCAAGCCTATGGCACGTGTGCCCAAAGTGGCACGCGGAGCAATTATTTCAGCATGCAGAGCTGTGAATACCATTTAAAAAATTATTGTTTATGCTCTTATAGACATAAAAATAATCGATACCTCTATCTCACTCGATGGGTTGGCACGTGAGTCGAGCGAGTATACTCTTATTTCATAAATTTTGGCACTCAATCGCCAAAAGGTTCACCACCCCTGCCCTAAGCTAATTCTCAAGGAAAAGTAAGATGTAGCTAAAGTTCTAATACATACATTTCGAAGACAATGTTATACTGCTTCAAAGAGAGAATAATTTTCTGGTGACGTTTTACATGCACAGAAAAGATTTTCCTCCAAAATGATATGTGTGAAAGTTAAGTTCCAAATTTGGGAAACAATTATTGAAATTTTTAAAAACTCTTGATACAATACAAAAATAAATATATATTTTTATATAGACTCACAGAAACAGTCTTCCAAAAATTAGGGATAGCGATGTTTTTCATGTAATACATTTCTTTCTTAAATTTCTAATAATAAAATGAAAAGTATTTGCAGTTCAATTATTGTTGCAGTTGTTCATAAGAAATGTTTTAAAATGTTTTATTTAAATGTTCTATAGTTCTTTTCTTTATCTGCATTTTCACTTCTACCATATACTATCAAATAAACTAAATGAAGTCATCTAAACAATAGGTTAGAAGTGTGAATCTGGTTAAGTACAAATGACGAGTTAAATAAAATGGTTTAGTCATCTTTCCCTCATAAACTGGATTGGAAGGTGTTTCTGGGTAATAGGACTTTATCTGGCCACTTTAAAACAAGATGACTTTATGTACCAAAAGCAAATATTTTGGAGGAAGGGAGTTTAGTTCAATATAAAAAGCTAGATACTGTTTGGATCATTAGTTATTAAGAAAGAAAGAAAGAAGGATATTGTCCAAAAATACTCCAAATTTAGAGGTCCCTTTAAAGAAAATAGAGCTACTGTTAGAGTTAAACACAAACTTCTTCAATTATTTCCTAAAACTGGAAATAAAATATAACCAATACAAAATCAAATGTTCAATTTGAAATACAAAACTAATAAGCATATGAATATACATATGCACCAGGTTAGAGCAAGGAATTCCTCCAGAATATAGAGACATTTGATAATAACTTTTTCATGGTATTAATGAGTTGCAAGCCAAATCTAAATGGATTAATAGATTCTGAACACAAAACAAGACCAGTTAATTGTTGTTTTTAAGACTAATTTTTTCTGTTCCAAAAGCAATTTTACATTATGGATATGATTAAATGTTAAATTTTCAAATAAACATATATATAATTTAAGTCAGAAAACAAAACTTTTCCCATAACAAAAGATCCATTGAAATACCATCTCAATCTGCATTTATAGCCCACAATGCCTGTGGACAGGATTTCTCAGGACATTTTTAAAATATCACCCATACCACAAATATTCATTTTGAACTCTTTGTTTCAAAAGAGAAAACACTGGCAAAAAAAAAAAAAAAGAAACCTTTGATAAAGAAATGTAAAAATAAATATTGGAATTTTTTTGTGTGTTCAGCCTACTTCCTGCCACAAGCATTAATAAAATGAATTATTGTAGTTTATACATTTTTTAAAATGTCATTCTTATACAGCTCAAATAATAAATATACTATAATCAACCATTATCAAATTTGGTTTATTTATATTTCCCACATCAAACATCTTGTAATGGCAGATGAAACACTTGTTTTTTTCTTTCCTTAGGCTTTTAATCGTTTACATTTGTGGCCAATCTAAGAGTGAATACTGATACTTCTTTTTTAATTAAATTTGTTTACTTTCTAAATATAAACACTATGCTCTGGGAGTATGTCTTCCTCAAAGTAAGATGGTTCATGCAAATTTACTGTTTTCTATATTCTAGCTATGTTTTACCCACTGGCTGGTCTGCTCTTCACATGAAATGAAGAATCTTTTTTCCACTCTTTTCCCATTTTCATTTGATCAATTGTTACGATAGTTTAAAAGAGAAAATGTTGAATTCCTGCCTTTCTGGTTATTATTCATCATTATAGAAGATTTCCTCCGCGACACTGACTCAGCAGGTTGAGCACTCATCTTACAGCCCCAGAGTCCGGATGATTATATCTCCACCCGGGCCAGTGTGGACCCATATGTGGAACTGGGGTGTGCCCCCAGTTCAGTCCTCTCTTGGGTGAGTTTCCCATGTGGAAGGTCCCAGGTTCAGCTCCCGCCCCAAGAGTGCTTCCTATGTAGGAGGCCCCCAGCTTGAGGAGGGGGAGTGCCTCCCAGGCAGGAGGCCCCATCTGGTTCCTGCCCTGTGCAGCCCCACACCCACCTGTAGAGTTAAACTATATCAAAAACTGATGATGGACAACTATGAAGACTGTTCCGCCTCCTCCCCACCTTGTCTCTGTCTCTCTATCAAAAACAATTAAAAAAAAATGATTTCCTTTTGGGCATAAGTCAAATCTCCCACTGCACACCCTCAAAATAACATGTGCTCAAACTCACTGATATCCTAAAAACCTGACTCCAAGTACTGATTTCTATTTCTTCTCTTCATAGTCTCAGAGAACTTAAACGAGGGAATAATTAAAAAGTTTATGCACACCTAAACAAACAAAAAATTGAAAGACTGGTGACATAACCTTAGTCAATATAATTTTCAACATTTTAAACTTTTTCTTTAAAAGTCACATGAAGTGTCAGTAAATTACATCACATGTGCCCTCGTCAACATTAACTCCTTTGAGTCTTAGAAAATTCTAGGATTCTGATTCATACTACTAACCAGCCATTAGAATTTACTTTTTGAGAGCTCTATTCCGTATTGCCTGTTGCATTATAATATCTACCCTTTACTTGATATAACAGTTTATTATCACTGACTTTAGGTTGTTTGTTAGAGTTACAAGGTGCTGAATTGGAGGTCATGGGGTTTCCCATCTCAACTATTACCCATTGTAACCCTGTGAAAGCTTCATATGGGACATGAAGGAATAGATGGTTCCATTATTTTTAGATTTGTTTGAAGAAACAAGGAAGTTGCCCTCATTGGCATATAGAGCTAATATACTTTATTGAAAATATGGAAGTGATCTACAATGAAAGTATTTACTATAGGAAAAGTAAGTTCATCATGACATGCACTTTGGAAGGAACACCACCACCAAAGACCCTGCTTATTATCTAGTTGCACTATTAATATTATTGAGTAATTTGCTTTCAGGGTTTCAAGCCTAGAGATAATAAAGTAGAAAAAAATTGATGTTGAAATAGAAAAGAATGCATATTATCTAAATAAAATCTTTATAAATACAAGGACATCGTGGTCCTTAATTGTACCATTTTAAAAATGGAAATAGGGGAAGCCGGGATGGCTCAGTGGGTTAAGCGCTCACTTTGCAGCCCGGGGAACCGAGGATCGAATCCTGGCCCTGGCCCATGCAGACCCATATGCTGAACTGGGGAGTGCCCCCAGTTCAGTTCTCTCTCTGTCTCTGTATCTCTCTCTTTCTCTGTCAAAAAATTAATAAATAAATAAATAAATTTAAGGGGAAGCCGGGGTGGCTCAGTGGGTTAAGCGCTCACTTTGCAGCACCGGGGACCAGGGATCGAAACCCAGCCCCGGCCCGTGCGGAACCACATGCTGAACTGGGAGCTCCCCCAGTTCAGTTCTCTCTCTGTCTCTGTCTCTGTATCTCTCTCTCTCTCTCAAAAATAAATAAATAAATAAATACATTTTTTTTTTAAAAAAATGGAAATACTTAAAACTGGTATAAGGTTTACAGAATAAAAATAAATTGGAAAATTAATCATTCAATTCTCCAATTTTTCTGTAGTGTATTATTGGATGAGTTAATCTTAAAAGAAAAATGGATTAGAAGTTAAAAAAAAACTACCAAATGCATATCTCAAAAAATTATATACTTAATATGGAGCAAAATCATCCAGTTGGAAAAAATATATATAAATTAATTCACTTTAATAAAGTCACTGGGGGCTTATAAGATAAAGCAATGTCTAAAACTGGAAAGAAAGATCATAAATAAAGAAGCACCCCCAAATAATAATATATTAAAAATCTAATGTTTTAAATCTTTTTTTTTTCTTCTTGAATTTCATAAGTGGTCTCTTGTGAAAATTCAAATGAATGACTACTACAGTCACAGTCTCAGAGAAAGTGATTCAAGTGTGCAGTCGATTGTAATGATGGACTGTCATAAACAGATACTCAGGATTGTGTGCAGTTAGAACTAAAGGTTCAGTACTGATAAAAACAGATGCCCTGTGAGCAGTTGTTAGGTGATGTGACAAACCTGGCAGTGAAATCTATTTTTAATATTCCTTGCAATAATTCAAAGTGGCCCTAATGAACTTGAGCCATTTATTTTTTTGAATGGGAAAATAAAAAGCTAAATAGTCAATTTAAAATTGTCTTTGAATGGTTATATAAAAAGCATACCTAATGTAATAAATTATTTTTCCAGAGTTATTGAGATATACACATAAAACACTGTGGAAGTCTAAGGTGTACAACATATTGATTTTATATATGTATTGCAAATAATTACAACACCACAAGGTTAGTTAACACATCTCTCACCTCACATAGTTACAATCTTCATTTGTATCATGAGGAGTTTTAAAATCTGCTCTGCAACTTTCAAATATACAACAGAATGTTAACTATAGTCACCATGCTGTGATGAACTAAATTGTTAATCACTAAAGAAAGGGGTTGCATAAGTTAATTATTTTTGAATCCTCAGTACCTAGCACAATATCTTTCTCAAAACAGAAGTTCAGTGAATAATAATAAATAAAATATTCTGATAAACTTTAATATAACAAAAAATAATGACACACATATTTCCTAGCTCTAACCAATAAGACAACCTAGAGAAAAATGAATGGCCAACACAGCATAGCACCCAGGAAAATTTGCCATAAAAAATCCATAGTTCTTTGGAAAAAAAAAATGATTTTAAGCCTGAGGTAGGAAATAAGATGAGCCTTGCATATATTACAATAACAGAAAGCAATGAGGCTATAAAAGATTAAAGTGTTGTGTTGAAGAATTCAGGAAAAATTGAATATAATTCCACTAGTAAAACTGGGACAACTTGGGCATTGATAAGGATAATACGTGGTTGAATTGAAACACATAATTAAATATGTTTAAATCCATTAGTTCATTAATAACATTAAAAAGAAAAAAACAATTGAACACTTTTGGAGGATGCTAAAAAAAACTCATTTGTTTTACAAACTTGTATAAAGTGAAATCGATTTTACAATATGAGATTTTGGAGATGGAATTTGGGGCTGGCAATGAGAACCTTTATAAGTGATTGTAGGCAAGACACAAGTAGCCTCTGGCATAAGATAATGTCATTGTTGTCTTCCTTCTGTAGTGATGACAAGAGTGTAAAAAAGAATGTTGGTGTGACCTACCAGGTTTTGTGCAATACAAAGAAAATAGTAACCCTGAGGACAGCAAATAATACTAAACTCTATTGATGCTAACAAAAGACAGAGGGCAACATATCAGCAATTACAAACTATAGCTGAAAGCCTGAAAGCCAGAAAGCCATCACAGCAGCATATAAAAATGCTCTCATCTCCTACAGCCTGATGACAGAAAAATCAAGGGTAAGGTCAAAGACTTGATTCTAAGAATTATAGAGCTCCAAGGAAGCTAATCCTCCCATTCTCAACTGATTAGCTATACTGAAGTCATATCCTACTTAGAAAATAATAGTACCCTGGCACATAAGATGGAGAAATATGGGTTGATGACCTTGAAGATCTTAAACCTCCAGATTTCTCTGAAACATGAGTCTGAAGAAGTGGCATACTCCATTTTATTAAGGACATTGTTCTCCTCGCATTTAAAGATACCAGGGATACCCTCTTGAAAGAAACCACTTATCCCTCAAGATCTGACCTTACCTCTTTTTTTTTTTCTGGCCAATAAACCAATTATTTGCATTAAGTCACAACACAGCCTCACCAGGATGAGGTGGGCCTAAAATGGGAGGCAAGGGACTACATCCAAAAGTATCTACCGAACCTACCCAATTTGTACTTCCAGGAGCCCAGAGGACTCAAGGACTCAATTCTAAGGATGGGACATAAAGTTATATAAGAAAGAGTTTACTCATTTGGAGCACTGTCCTACCTTAAAAGGGCACCAAAAGATAATGCAAATATGCTATTAGACTGAAGCACTGATCTACTTTAAATCAGAGAGAAATGCCAGAATTTTCATGTCAGAGGAATTAAAAGGCTCAGAGAAGCAAGTATGCTCAAATAGACATAATATGCCCAGCCAGAAAACCCACCACATGACTATATGGCATAGGGCAAAAACATTTACCAATGATATAAGAAACACACTGGTGAAAGGACAACCACCATCACTAAGAAATAATATATAGCAACTGACATAATGTTATATGTAAATTATACTTTGATAAAATAATTCATTAATTAATTTTTAAAAAGTAATAATCCTCTGAAAGCAAAGGCTGATGGCAGAAGATGGTATTACAAAACTGAGCTCACTGTCAATAATGGGTATAATAATCCCAAAAAATAAGAGGGCATAGATAGGATAAGGCTCAGCTAGGTGGGGGCAATTATCATAACACATGCAGTCCCATACAGGAATCATGACCCTCAGAGACTTACGAGTGTGACATCCAAGGGTCAAAATAGATGAGTAGCCAACAAAGGGTATCATTCAATGTATACATTCAAAAATATGAAAGCTGTATGATCAGAAGATTGAGAGTGGTTACCTCCCACCCACTCCCATAATACCTGACTGAGCTTCAGAGTATGGGCCACCTTTATGTCCTGGAGCCCATATGCTGAAGGAAGGATCAAGTTTCTGGGAGAAAGAAACTTGTAACACTAGGAGAAGTGCACATGATAATGAGTCCTCAATCCATCCACAGCAATCCACAGCTGTTTCCATGGCTAACCACATACAGACGGACTGTTGAGGACTTCTGGGAATAAAGTTTAGATTGACACTGACGCTTGGAAACCCAAAGAGCTAACATGGGCCTACCATTAGAGTAGGACCATATAGGAAGTCATAAATTGAATCTTGGCCCAGGTCTGACTCACAGTCTGTACAATGTGTCTGTGACTCATCTAATGGTCATTTCCTAGATTGCTAAATATATAGACGGGATTGTCATATGTAGATGGCATAATGTTCAGATTGGTTCCTTCGCTTTCAAGATTTATCATAGAGGGGAAATCTCTTAAACAGCAATCCACATCCCCCCTAGGTAAGATATCAAATCAAAACATTTATTTTGATCGCTCTACTTATGAACGGGATATGAAAAGCTGGAAGAGAATATTGTTTACACCATAACGACATAAAACAAAGCCAGATGATTGACAAACTGTCATTTGAAAAAAAAACCCTAGAGAGCTAACATTGCAAAATGAATTGAAATCCATCTAGTGACAAACCCTTAAAGATGTGAGACATGAACTATTTTCCCTCTGGCAGAGAACGAAAGGGAGAGGCAGCCCCTTAAACATGAGTAAGAAGAAAACATTTCCAATTTTAACAAGTTCTTAAAATCTGAGTGTGGATGAGCTTCATAATCAAACCACACAGGGGAGAAGGAGAAATGGTCTTAGTATTACCATCATTCCCAAGGACCCTTTTGGAGATTCATGCTTCTCATTCCCCACAGCTCTGGACTAAGCATCGAAAGAGAAATGCTCATTAATAATGAAAGAGCTTTATAACCAGAATGCAAGGCAAGAATCCCACGAAAGTTTCAACTATGACTGCTGCTTGAGAACTTTGGAAACTTTGTGCAACGCATCAGCAAGTACGATAAGGCGTCTCCATCCTGACAGGGTAATTGATCTTGATAATCAAAGAAATTGGGGCTGTTGTTACACACCTGGGCATGGAGGAATATGTCTGGCAGCACAAAACCCCAGTGTACACCTCATAACGCTTTCTTGACCAATTCTGATTCACAATGCAGCAGCCATCGCCTGAAAAGGGCATAGTAAGCAGTGGCTTGGAGCCCTCAGGGAAGTGGTTCTGGGTAAAACCAATAGATATGCCACCTAGACTAGCCAAGGAGAATCTAATACCACCAACCAACAGGATATGTGATCTTGGGAAGAAAAAAAAAAAATTACAAATTCCAATATCTGTTTCATGTGATAGATATTGGATTACCAGGGAACCAATTCAATTTCATATACTATTTATTCTTTAAAACAGAATAACTATAATCTCTTAAATAATGTATTAATTACAACTTAAATATGCACACTCTAGAATCAGAAATGTGAATAGCTAAAAAGGTAAAGGTAAATATTCTTAGAGTCTAGTCATACATAGTTAAAACAATAATGTCTATTTTAAATGCCAGCGTTCCTGTGTATCCTATGAAGAAAAATTTACCCAAATTCTCCCCACATCTTTCACATATCGAGAGAGAACAAAGATTGAGCATGGAAAGTGATACTTTCTAATATATTTTAAATGTCTCAAAGAATTCAACCTGCTTAAGAATATTATATTTAGTCATATTTCTGTTATTGTAATGTAACAGAAATCCAGTGGATTTCCATTGGATCATTTCCAAAGCCACTGTGAGTGTATATGTTTGTATTCCTCCTTTCGTATATTTAGAAATCAAAGAAAGGAAGGTTTCTTAATGAGATAGCAATGTTTCAAGTATTTTCAAAATATGACACTTCTAGAATAAAACTTGTCTAAGCACAAAAAAAGTGAATAAATACAAAAATTATCTAATTAATTACAAATATTTACAGGTAAAGGCAGAGACTAAAATTTTTGAACTTAATTTTTGCTCAGAAAAGTGGCCTTCTATGGCCTTGAATACTTATTAAAAGTTCAATGTTTACATCTTAGAAAATAATGTGACATTCAGAATCTTTCTTAGCTTGTGCATTTCATGTTAATGAATTCCCATAGGGCTACACTGAATTAAAATCTGTGTGGGAACTGTAGATTCCTGTATAAGTAGACATACAACATTACACAGAGTAGAACTCTAGCTAGGACTAACTACTTCTCATAAACTTTATATGATAAGAATGTGCCCTAGTGATAATTAAATCTACAAAACCAGGTTCTTCAAAGGATCAGTTAATGTTTTCAACATTTTAATATGAAAAAGTCCTTAATAAATCAGAATTTGTGCTTTATAGCTTAAATTCATGACATCAACAATGCCTCATATATCCATGAAAGGAAGAGAAAAGCAGAATCTTAGTAATTTTGATTAGGTCACGTCTAAAACAAAACAAAATAAAAAAAAACAAAAACACAACCAACTTATGACACACTCTGCTATCATAACTTGTATCCATTCAAGGATAGTCTCCATATATTTTTTCCCAGAATTTGACTTATAGCTAGAACTGTTGAACATGAAGCCTGTATGAATATATTTAATATATATGCAGCATTATTTAAAAATGTGTGTACATATAAATACTTATAATGTTATATGCACTCCACCTCTACCAAATAAAAAGGTATAGACAATCTTGAAGCTTAATGGCTTAGAGTCTTGATCGCTTTCTAAGTAAATGTCAACTGAAACACCATAATAAAGGTAAAATACATATTTAATAATATGATATTAAGCATTTTAATGTAGTTAAGTATTTAATGTAATTAAACACAAATACACTGGGAGTGACTGAAGATATCTGGCCAACCGTCAAGGTACAAATCAAAATTTTAAACTGAACTCAAACTTTCTGGACTAGACTACAATTTAATATCGGCAAAACAAAATTTTTAGGTTCAAAGAGGGTCTCATGAATATCATAAATCCCTCATAAAATATTGGAAATGAACCAGAAATAAAAATATTGCTTAAAATACCCAGAGGTATAAACTTAAGGAAGAAAGCAATTCTCAAAATATGTTTTGAGTTTGTTAACATAAAACATCTCAATGTGAAATTCAATTTTGCCAAGCCCAAAACACTTCCAGGTTCCACAAGACTTAACACATACACATTTATATTCTTTATTTTCACCACCCAGACAACAAGGAAAGTAGCTTTGCAGAAATGCAATCCACATTTCTCTGACCCAAGATGTCACAGTTCTTCTGTAGTTCCACTATAACTATTACTAGTCCCACAGAGAAAAAAAGCTCTGACTTTTCAGAGATGAACTATAACATTTCCTATCCCATGGTTAGAAAAAAAAAATGACATTTTGACTGAAAACATTACAATTTTAATTTTTCCTAAAAAATACTGTGAAAGCAAAATTTATTCATCCCCTTTTAAGCCATCAACATGGCTAAAATAGCTGAGATTTTCTCTGGGAGAGAATCAACACCTCCATTTTTATTTTAATAATCATGTAGTTAATACAACCATTTTGCCTATAAATGGTCCTCTAACACATAGCCCAAAGAAGTATGGTCCGAGCCTGAAATTGATAGCCTCTTCCTTAAAAGAGCACTGAAATAACAGGGTTTCTCACCTTCACTTGTTTGTCTGATGTTCTGGAGCTGAGAACTGATGAATTAGCAACTGAAGCTAAGAATCAGAATTCGAAATAGGCCTAGAAGCAGTTCGTTTATATTAGAAGCACGTGAGTCCTTACGTAAATGATATGATGGTTACTAATGTAATATTTCTTCAGGACACTCAAAACAACTCAGTAATTTAGACACATGATTCCTTGTTTAGAACTTCCATGTTGTGAAAGAAAAGTCAGCATCTACAAATCTATTACAGTTCTTGTTCTGCTAAAACAATCTTATTTGAGTCCCAAGATAAGTAAAGCACTCATAGATAAATTGTGTGTGGTGTGTACAATGTAGAGAAAGGATGCAAAAAATGCTATGCCTACAGTTATTTTTCATAATAACTCTAGAAAGTTGGTACACCCCTTTTATGGATAAGAAAACTAGAGTTCTGTGAGGTAAACAAATTGTCTAAGCTTGCTTCTACTAAGGGGTGAAATTCAAACCTAAGCATTTTATCATTAAGTTATATTAATTTGTATATTACCTTAAACAGAAACCAGACTAATTATAATCAGATAAAGGATAAACCCAATATAAATTCTATTCATTGTATTTAAATAGTCTTCCTTTACAGTGATATCTTAGGATGTTCATTTTGTCATTGCCCTCTCCCTCTTGCCAGGCCCGTATTTAGTGTGAATCATCACCTTCTCTTGACTCTGCCCTCTACACACCCCCAGCAACTTTTCTGTCTTTTCTAATGTTTCTGTCAGCATGCCAGGCTAGGCTCTCATCACCTTCTAGCTAAACTAATTAGTAGCTTTCATATTTCATTAGTAGCTTCTGGCATGCCACTCCATCAGATTAATCTTTCTGTAACACTTTTAGCATTACACTTCCAGACAAAACCTTCAACAAATGGCTCTATCATCCCTGGTACTATTTCTCAAAGTATGAGCCATGGAGTCTACACATTAGAACTAATGAGGAATGAGAAAGAAAAAAAAAAATTGTTGATGCCTGGCCTTGAACACCAATCCACAGGAATATATTCTCTGAAGACAGGGCCCAGAAATCTGCATTTTAACCAGCCCCCTGGGTGATATTTATAAACCTTAAATTTGAGTGCTCCCAACCCTGTGAAGTGTGGCTCTATCTTTCATTCCAGTCTTATAAGCCTTTTCATTGTCCCATGATCACAGGCTTTGTTCTACTTTTTTGTCTTCATCCAAGCTCTTTTCTGTTACTACTTCTCCTCTCATTCGTGTACTTTCTAAGATTCAATTCTTGTGCAGGGGAAGTGAACATTCCACATCAAATTCTTAGATGGCAACATAATAAAATATAATGCACATATGTCTACCTTCATGAAAAGTGGATAGCTGACATTCTTTCTCAGTGAATCATCGTCGACACTATGAACACAGATTATTGGAATCTACAAGAATACACATCAATGTTGACATTAAGGTCACTGTGTCCCATCACCTGGTTGTATATGGGGTCTCTTCTCCAGTTATTGATATACTTACTTCCAAAAGCTTTGTTCAGTCTTCTTCTAGCTCTCATATTCAATATAATATGCAGTAGTCAAGCTGATAAGTAAGCTTACTAAAAATCTTATGCTAAGAATCAAGAAGGTTCTGGTTGAAATTCAAAAAAAATACAGTGCCCAATTAACATAAGGTTTTGTGACACAGGCATGTACTGTATGTTGGAGTCCTTCATTTACTTCAAGATTCAAAGCTTGCATTCTAGGATGGGTAAGCTCTAACTCTGATTTCAGAGTAAATGGGTATTAATAAATATCTTTTGTCAAGGGTTTTCACATGTAGTTTTTTAAAGGTAAATATAGTCTCATCAAAAGAATTGAAACATATCTACCAAGACACATATTAAGACTTTTCTGAGTCTATATACTATCCCAACATGATACATCTATATTTACATTTTGGTTATTTTAATTTAACATAGAAACTAAGTCACAAAATAAAAATGCAATTTTAGAAATCTCGATGTTCTGAACATAAACATCCAGATAACATCAATCTACATAGTTTCCACATATTCAGAATAAAAAATGTAAATTTTTGTGCAAGGATAATTGAGACAAATGGGTTTATTTTATTGAACTTTTTAAGAGAGTCTTCTCATACCCACAGCATAACCCTTTGAGGTAGAAATAACAACATATGAGGAGACTAAAGATAAGAGAAATTGAGTGAGAATCATCAGTCACAACTAATCAGCATAAAGGCCAAAAGTGGGGTTTAAATCTGTGTGACAAAATTCAAGACAGAGCTCTTGGGTGTACTGGCTCCAAACAACAGACACAGACACACTCAAATACACACAGAGATATTTGATGTCCTATAGCTTGTATATCACTATGTCACTCTCATAACATTTTATTCAAAATTAGTCTCATGACTAACTTACTGTGTGTAAAAAGCACTAAGTGGTACAAGTATTCATTCACAACAACTTACTAGGCTGTCCAATTATTTTCCTCAAATTTTAAAAACTCATGTAGAAATTGAGCCTTAGCAAAATCCAGCAGCAAATCAGCTGACCAGATTCAAACCCATATATCTGATTAGATATTAATATTTAATTACAATTACTTTTCTAATATCCTTCTTTTATAACAATTTTAATGTGTTTGCTAAGATATCTATCTTCTCACTAGGTTGTAAAATCTTAATGGGATGCTACCATATTTAGTTTAAAATCTTGAGATTTTCACACAGTGCCTGGTGTGTAGGTGTTTCTTATTAGGTGTTAATGACAACACAATCTGAGCAAAAATATTGCTTAACACATGTTGCTTCAGTAATCGGTGATGTTTTTAATAATGTTTGCTAAACTTGTATCTCCTTCTTCCATTTCTCCCGCCATACTTTTTTCACTTTGTTTTCACGATGCATGAACAGCTGCAATGAGTCTGTAAACCTCAGAGTGATCCACATGGAGACTCAGCCTCTCTCATCAAGTGTAGAAAGAGGCTCTCATGTATAGAGGTTTCACCTCTACTGCTCACAGTTCATGATAAATTACAGATAATTGCTCTCTTTCTAGTCACCCAATATTGTGCACTTATCCTTCACCTGGGTTATCTTTTCTTGTTTATTATTCTGCAAACTTCACTACAAAAATCTCAAAATTACAAAATCAAAATGCAACCTTCCCTGAGCTGAAAGGAGAATATAATTCTACCACTTAACCCAACAAAAAGAGAAAATACAATATATGACACACATAAAATAGCGATAAGGCCATCAAGAGGAGAAACTCATCCAAATATGTGTTCATGTAACCATCTTTATACAATTGTATTATAAAAACCTAAAGCCTCAAACTTTATCACACAACAATGTTGTGTTTGGCTGTGTCCTCCCATCTCCTGCACTATTATCAAGCTTACAGTCATAATTTGTTCCATTTATCATTTTACGAGTCCACCAGTTTTTCCAGATCCTTAAAAAAATATCTTCCTTTTAGGGAATTCACTTGCTTCCTCTAAGTATATCAACCTCTTTTATGCCTCCCAAATATATAGGTATCCTGAGTATTTCACACAGATAATTATAGTCAATCTCACTCAATGACATTTTTAGAAACCTCCTCTCCTTCTATCCTTTGGCACCTTCTACTGTCACTCAGTAATATTGTGTGGCTTTTTGCACCAATCTTATACAAATCCAAAAGTGAATACAGGAAAGAAATCAGTGTTATTTGAGGACTTAAAGTAATAAAAAATCCAAATAAGAGATAAGATAAATATATTTTAAGTCAAAACTGTAAGATAATATTCAAATTAAAAATTCTAGCCACCAGAATAAAGTTTGAAATAGATACACTGGGTGATCACCTGTGTTTGATGACAAATATCACTTCAAAAAAAGTAAAATACAAGGTCACACAGCTCTTTATTAAAATAAATTCTGCCACAGAACCCTTCTTCAGCTTAGAACCTCACCAGGATTCTCTAAGAAAATTTATTTCAATTACAAAAAGCTAACCTTCACATCCCAATTCAGACACATTTCTCTCTAATAAAGTTACAAAAAGGGATTTAAGGAAAATTATAGTGTACAGCTTAGTAAAGGAAGTGTATAAAGGGCACTGTATCATTAACTAAACCAAGTAAAATTCAGTCTTGTACCAAAACAAAAAAAAAATGACAATGAGCAAATGAATGCTCTATCTCAAAGGTTCTTCCTTTTTTTTTTTTTTTAAATGATGAATAAACTCACTGCTGGTAACATCTCTACCAATGGAAAGCAACAACAACAAAGCCAGCTGGGTGCTGCAGCATGAGGTGATACATAAATAGATGTTCTGGAGAGCACAGCCCCGGAGAAGCCAGTTGACGTTCGCTCCTGGAGCTGCAGCGTTGGCACAGTCGACCAGACTCCAGATGGAGCAGGGAAGCCTGGGGGAGCCGACGTATGTGAGAAGCACAGGCTGTCCATCTGGCAGTACCTCACGGTTCCTGACAACTGCAGGTTGGGCGAGAACCTGAGCAATGACAATAAATAAAGAAGGACGAATACTACACACTCCCACTTGGATCTGCCTCCCACACTTGGTCTTACAATTACCCAAAACTGTGGTGAAGTGTCAAAATATAGAAGTCACTCATCTTTTCAGCATGACACTCTGGCAGTCATGATGTCAAACCTAATACTTGGAGCACAATGCCTTGACAAAATAACAAGTGCTTTTAACATCTTATTTTGACCTTCATTTTGACTTTATGTCTGGAGATATGTTGTCTGTTTGAAAGAGATTTCACAGTTTGAAAGAGATTTCACAGTTTATAATAAATTGTCTATAACTGCCATCCTTCTACTTGTCCAATATTATTCATTTTGCTTGTAAATCTTAAGTAAATATTCAGGTCTCCTACTTACAAGTTCTGCTTGCGACATATTCACAGGACATTATTTTGCTAGGTGCTCTGGCACTATATAGAATGGTCCCCATTCCTCCAGTTTCCAATAATACGTTGCTCGTTCCATTCTAAGCCCTTACCAGAAGCATCTTGAACGTCCACATTCTGCTAGTACTGTGTTTCAAGGCAATCTATTCTTTTTCTATCATGTTCCTAAAAATTCTTCCAGCCTCTGCCCATAGCCTGATTCCAAGGCTATTGCTACATTTTCAAGGTTTTACTTGTTACAGAAGCACTCTACTTCTAGATGCCAAAATATGTATTAATTTTTATTGCTGCCATAACAAATTATAACACATTGTGTGGTCAACACCATTTACCTCATGGTTGCTGTAGGTCACAAGTCCAGGCTCGGTGTGTCTCAGCAGGCTGCTCTGCTTAGAAACAGCTTGTCCAACTCGCAGCTCATGGGCTGCATGCAGCCCAAGACAGCTTTGAGTTGGGGCCCAACACAGATTTGTAAACTTTCTTAAAACATTATGAGATTCTTTTGTGATTCTTTTTTAGCTCATCAATTATCATTTGTGTTAGTGTATTTTATATGTGGTCCAAGACAATTCGTCTTCTTCCACTGTGGTTCAGAGAAGTCAAAAGGCTGGATACTCATTGCTTAGAGTCACAGGGCTGAAACTGAGGTGTCAACAGGGCTGCGTTCCTTTCTGAAGGCTCTAGAGAAGAATCTGCATCCAAAGTTCCTTCAGGCTGTTGGCAGAATTCGTTTCCTTGGGGACATGGAGCAGAGGTCACAAGGTCCTCTTCCTTGGAAGTCTCTTTCAGTTCCTCAGCTACAGGCGTTCCTCTTCACCTTGTACCTGCAGCAACAGCAGGACGAGTTGTTCTTCTCACACATTTTTCTCATACTTTAAATCTCTGACTTCTTCTGCTACAGCTAACTCTTCTGCCATCTGCTTTCAAGAGCTGATATAACTACGGTGGACTCACCTGAACCATCTAGGATACTCTTCTTATTATAAGGTCAGCTATCTAGCAAACTGAATTCCATCTGCAAAATCTCCACACAAGCAGTATCTAGGTTAGTGTCTGACCTGTGGGCAGGAATCTTACAGTGAAATCTTTAGAATCTTCTCAACCACATTTGAGTTCCTCTGATTTATTTACCTTCCATGCCCTTCTTTGAAATATCTGATTCTTTTTTAAGAATTTCATTTTTTATTGCTTCTCAGCCTTTTGGCTATAACCAAGTATAGAATTCCATTTTTAATTTCGCCTGGCTTTTTGACTCTAGTCTTTTATATAGTCTTTCATATAGATTTCAAATATTCAGTTGTCCTGATGCTTATGCTATAGAGTTCACACTTTAAACCATCAACTTAGAAGTAATAATTTCACCACCTCAAGCAAAATATAAATAAAATTTACAACTATATAGGTCCTTTGTTGCCCCCCATTATAATGTCATTATATATATCACATTAAAAGCCTTATCAGATGATCT
>PVKE010007889.1:0-49314 GCA_004027555.1 Craseonycteris thonglongyai
GATGTGGAGTTGTACATCAGGAAACTATCTAATTGTTACCAACCAATGTCACCCCATTAAATTTAACAATAAAAAAAAAAAGAAACATAGGACCTCAATTATAGGTGGAATATAAAACTTAAAAGTAACAAAGAAGCAAAAACTCATGGGGTCAATAGTTTGGTGGTTAGCTGAGGGTAAAGGGGAAGGTGGGTGAGAGTGTGGAGGGTGGGGGACAGCAAATACATGTAGTGATAGAAGGAGAGCTGATTCTGGGTGGTGAGCACATAATACAATGCATAGATCATATAATGTAGAATTGTATACCTGGAATCTATGTATGTTGCCAACCAATGTCTCCCCAATCAATTTAACAATAAAAAATCATGCAGTAAAATAGAGACCGGAGTGAAATATTCAAAGTGTTGGAGAAAAGAAACAAAAACAAAAAAGCACACTAACCTAGAATTGTGTATCTCCCAAAATTACTCTTCAAAGGAAGCATCACGTTTATAGTGAAAATAAACTCCTTTAAATGTATCCCTTTGCTAATTCAAAGTTTTAGGCTCTTTTCAACATGGCACACAATTATTTGTAGGGTAGATATAGTGCTCGGAAACAGCATATCCTAACATTTTATAGGTGTTACTAAGAGCAGGCATGGTAAAATAATAGACTGGAAGTGCCTCTGAGTTACAAATATATATTACATCTTTTTGGAATTGATCATTGTGATCATCTTTTGAGTGACAGCCTGGTACAGTAACCATGACCTGATTTTATACTTCATCTTTTCCCTTTCTTTCAAGTCTGAGTTTGCACATCTGTAAAGTGGGACGAGAGACATCTAGCTTTCAGGGCTTAGTGAGGGTCAGAGATCATGTACGTATTTTGCCTAAGTCTCATGAATACTTAATTAAGGATGACTTGGATTCGTTCAATAAAAATAGGTCCTGATTATTATAGAGAAGAGGAGTGATACTGAGGGTTGTGCTGGTAGAAAGCGGGGAATGGGACCCACATGATGGAGTAGGAAGGACAGTGGGGGAAAGTCTGGTAGATTTGGGGTCTAGTGATGCTCCTTTGTTCAGCTTAAAGACAGTCTGGGAAGGCAGCTGGAGAATTAAACTCTAGCTTTGCTTATAGAGTGCAGGCATAGTGACCACTAATATTTTGTAAGAATTCTTTTATTTTTTTATTTTTCTTTTATTTACATCTGCATGGTAGAAAACAATGACAATATATAAGGATTAAAACACTAAATAAATGTTTATGAGATGTAAATAGCAGAGCAGCTACTGTTTGCTGAACGGAAAGAGAACATCAGGAACAGGGTGAAGAGAAGACATTGTTTAACTCTACTGAAGCTCAGTTATGAATAACAAGACAGATGGGTGAAGATAGTCCTCTCTCAGATGCTCACACATAAATTCTAGCTGAACAAGGGTTTTAGAAAGTCTATCTGGGAGTCAGAAGCAGGATCAATGTTGCCATCATCTGAGCCTTGCCAATAAGAGCTTCAATAACTAATATTTATGAGCACTTAGTTATACTAGTCTCTATCATAGGTCTTATATGAATTCTCTAACTGCATCTTTGGAACAACTCCATGAGGTTAATTCTTTTATCATCCTTTTGCAGATACAGAAACTGCCTTAAAGGAGCTCAGTAACTTGATCACAAAACTAGTAAGAGATGGAGCAAGGGCTTGAAACCAGGATTGTCTGACTTTAGATCCCAATAAATTCATAGAATGAATTTATTTCAGAATAATAATAGCTACTATCTATTGAGCACTTAATATATCTCAGGTATTACTCTACTCATGTTATTTCATTTAATTCTTATTAAAACCCTGTGATATTTTTATTTAAGTTTTATTTTTCCCATTTTACAAAGGAAGACACTAAGGTTTATAGATGTGATGTTACTTGCCCAATGATACAGGCTCAGACTATAAGAACAGAAACTGGAATCCGATTCCATCTGACTCCCAAATTTATTTATTTATTTTTTACACTCCAAAAATCAATGGCTTTAAAACTTAGACAAGGACATCACTGGTTTTTGTAGAAACATATTATACCAACTACAAAATAACATGAAAACCATGACTATAAACTATAATGGCAACCTTGGCAACCTATAAGATCTGCCTTATTGCTTTATGGTCATACTTCATAATTATTGAACAAATATTTATTGTGCCCCTATTATGCACCATGCTTAACATTATACACATAATCAATCAGATTCATTTTATGATGGCTCAAATTCAAAGACTGGCTCGATTCTTTATTGTACTTTTTCTTTATGTGGCTGTATATTTGTCAGAGTTGTTTTCTCCTCCAACATAGTTTAGCTCAGCCTTTGCACCTAAAGAAGCAACACTCATCATTATGATTTGAGCTGCAAAATGACAGCAGGTCCAGCATTGTTTTGTTTCCCAGGTGAGGGATGAGCATGTTCACAACACCACAGAGAAAACAAACACTCACATCCAGCTTATTTCTTGTTTTTGTTGGTTTGTTTTAACATTGGTTGCTCTGCATTTAACCAAAGCAGAAAATAGTGCCAGAATGAAAGTACAGTGATACCTTGGAATCCGAATGCCCCAAAACTCAGAAAACTTGGAATCCGAATGAAAAAATCAAGCAAATTTTGCTTCAGAATTCGAATGCCAACACGTTGTTTGCGTGGGACGTATCGACTGTACAACCCATAGTTTTATCCGAATGCCCACTTGTTGTTCATATGGGGAGGAGAGACCCTGGAACCATTCCCTCTGGTGAAATCAAAGACCTTCTTATCATGTGGTCAAAAACCCAGGCAGGGGAAGCCAGGATGGCTCAGTGGGTTAAGCGCTCACTTTGCAGCACCTGGGACCTGGGACCGGGGATCGAATCCCTGCCCCAGCCCGTGTGGAACCATATGCTGAGCTGGGAGCTCCCCCAATTCAGTTCTCTCTCTCTCTCTCTCTCTCTCTCTCTCTCTCTCTCTCTCTCTCTGTCAAAAATAAAAATATATTTAAAAACAAACAAACAAAACAAACAAAAAAAAAACCCCAGGCAGCGGTTGAGAAGTGGCACCCCAATAAAGCCCTAGTTGACAGGTGTGTTAAGTAGTTTGATGATAACGGCATTGAATATTTCAGAAAAGTGCAAAAAGGTCACCAACATCAGTTGGAAAGCTGGTTCTCAAAAGCAAACACAACCAGTGACCCCAAGCTCAAGTGGTACCATAGCAAAGGGCATTCAAAGACAAAGAATGAAGATAACTGAAGTTATCGTGGAAGATGACTCTTCCTCTTCCATCTCTTAAAGCATCCACATGTGTCCTCATCATTATTTAAAAAAAATTTTATTTCAATATTATTAGTACTTGTTAATATTTTACCTTACAATTAATAAAATTAATATTTTACTTTAAATCAAGTGTATTTACTGTTAAAATCATTTTGAAAATTCGAGTTCATGGCACCCAGGAACAGATTAATCCTGTTTCTATTATTCAAAAGAAGAAAACTTGTCTTGGAACTTGAACATTTTGGAACTTGAACAGGGTTCTGGGACGGATTAAGTTCGAGTTCCAAGGCATCACTGTAGTAGTAAATAAAATAGGCTGTTGTGTCCCAGGATAGATCAGATATGCTATTATAAGTTAAAGTGAAGAGAACATGACACTGTGCTGTTTATAAGACAGAGGTAATTTCCTGGGGTTATTTATAAATCATTAGCAGAGCTTGTCTGCAGTTGTCAGGATCTCCACAGATAGGGACCCACTTTTAAAACATAATTATCTGAGCCAGGATAATGTGTGGACAGAGAATTTAGTTTGATTGATAAAGCGATTAAAATAACATTTATGTGTTTCACGTATTATTGAAACATTACTGGTTGACTATACTAAACTTGAAAAACTCAGGAAAGTTTAAAGAGAAAGTGAAAATCACCTATAAACCTTAGCTCTCACAGAAAATTACTTAGCATTCTACTCAATTATTCAAGAGATAAGATTGTTTTCTCTTTCACTTTAGGTAATTGAGGATATATTGAAATAGGAGTACCTGACTGAGGATCCCTTCATTCACATGGTGAGTAGGGACAGTTGTATCCTCTCAGACTATTCTTGAACTTCTTTATTGTGTATGTAAATACTGAGTCTTAACTAAAAAAATAATGTTATCATAATTAATAGAAAACAAATATTGCAAGGAAATTTGCTAAATGGCACTCAAAATTTTTTCTACTGTAAATTTTAAAGCATCCAGAACATGACTTAATTTTGAAATGCCAATAAGAAGAAACAGATATAAAGAAGATATATATTTATTTCTCTATAAATATGTAATACATATTTAAATATAAAATACATAATTAGCTATAATTATATTATAATCAAATTCAAAAGACAAACATTAACCTGGGAACAATATTTACAATGCACATGCCAGGCAAATGTTTATTTTTTGACAGTCTACTTGCTATATTCTAAATTTTCTAGTAAGCATCTTTAACTTAACATACATAAAATTGTAACTGTTGATTTGCAATAAAACATCTCTTCCCGTGAATTTTTTCTGTCCTAGTTTACCTTGCCTTCAGACATTCTAGTGACTCAGACTCTATATTGCAAATGCATGAAATAACCTCACAGAAGGGCTAAGGGAAAATGGTAACCTTGGAAATCTGTGGAGACTTTAAGACTAAATGCTAAAGAAATTATACATAGAAATTTACTCTAGTTGATGAAATTGTTTCCCCAAGAGTACAGGATAACAATTCTGAAACCGTAAGTGCATGTATATTGGAGTTGATCAGTTGTCATGTTTCTCACCACTGGAATGGGAGGTTACAGATAAGCAAGGAAGAGATGGTCAGAATTATCCATGTGGTAATAGATTAGAGTTGGAAACATCAGATGAACTTACATACAGTTCAATATAGATATAAGTAGATACCTATAGAAATACTTACAGATACAAGTATATGTTTATATTTATACATTGATTAACATATATCCCTGTTTTGCCACTGAGAAGGCACAGAAGTGATGATACACCAGTAGCAATAATAAGCATAACTAGCTCTTGGTTTCTAATAACATTCTCCAGTTTTTCTCACCATTAGATTATGTTTATGGATTTTGTAAGGAAACCACAGAGGTTAATGGTCATTCTTACCACATTCTATCAAGAATACATGCTATGAATGCTGTTAACTGGTAAAATGACTGACTCAGGACTACAGCAGAGAATCTGTAAAATAAGGGAGAATCTTGTAGTTCCAGAAAAGTAAAGTAGTATACACACACACATAAAAGACAAAACAAAAAACTGACAAGAGTGGGAAGGATTATATCACAGGGACAAAGGAACCAACTGAAAGAGCTTCAAATGACCAAAGGTGGAACAAAATTAGTACCATAGTATTGTATTTTATCTCTAAAATTTTAAATAAATATGCATGGATCCGTACTCATACATACATATACATATTATTTACTAAAATGAATGGAGGAGAATACATAAATCTTCTGTGCAGAAGAATTCTCTAATAAATAATTTATGTTGGTATTTGTGGAGTACATAAGGAGATGGGGCTTGGTTCTATACTCTTTAAGTGTGGATTGCAGTTAGTGACTTTCGACCAAAGAGTACAATGCGAAAGTTGGAAAAACATTACTTTATAAGGGAGAATCCTGACAATCATTACCTTAGCCAAGTGATTAAATTTAACATCAACAATGAAGTTTACTTTGCTAGGATGTGATGTGTTGGCATTTTACTTTTGTGGCCTTCCTCCCAAAACCTATAACCATAGTGTAATCAACATCTATCAAATCTCAGCAGAAGAACATGCTATAAAATTTCTGAGAAGTAGTACTCTTCAAATCTGTCAAGGCCATCAAAAACAAAGGAAAATCTGAGTACCTGACACAGCCAAAAGGAGCTGAGAAGATATGACAACTAAATGCAATGGTTAAATGTAATACAATATCCTGGAGAAGATCCTGGATCAGAAAAAAGGACATTATGTTAATAAGTAAGGAAATATCCAAGTATATTATATTAATTACTTCAATTATATGTTAATTAATGTAAGATTTTAAGAATAGGAAAAAACTGGTATGGGGCATGTGGGAACTCTCTGTACAATGTTTGCAGTTTTTATATGAATCTAAAATTATCCAAATATAAAAATTTTGCTTAACAGAATACATTTAGTGAAACAAGCCAGATACAAAAGCATATATACCCTATAAGCCCATTTGCATGAAAATCTAGGACACATTACTCTAATCGCTAATGTTAGAGAAAAAGCATGTTAGCAATGCCTGGGGCTGAGGATGGAGATTGGGGATTGACTGTAATTGGCATGAGGAATATTTTGGGGTGATAAACTTTTCTGCATATTATTACATCAATGTGTGTGTGTGTGTGGGGGGGGTATATGCATGTATGTATTTGTCAAAACTCACCAAATTCTGCACTTAAAACATGTGCATTTTATTCAATATAAATTATACCTTAAAAAAGTAAATATTTAGAAAAGAAGAAGGTCAAATTTATTTCTAAATAAGGAGTACAAGCATATTTGTACTCCTGGGAGGAGGGAATCTGTTGTGTGAAATTGAGAAGATATTTATTTATTCCTCCACATATCTTAGGTTGTGGTAGAAAATTGCTGATGATTGATCTGCTTCATCTTCCTCAAAAAGTGTTTTTTCTGATTAGAGACTTTTTATTTTGTGATTTTGCTTTGACTTTTTCATTAGGTGGTTACTTCCTTTCTGGAAAATGACCCTGTCTGAGGCCCTGGAAATAATAATTCATCCAATTCATTGTGCTATACAAAAATAAGAGAACAGAAATAATAGTTTATATGGATAGAGAATGTATTTCAAATAATATAAGGAGATTCATACATGCCAAGCCATTTAAACTTGGGCCTGCAAGCATCTTCAATTTAATAAGATGTCAAGAGAACTATTATTAACTGATAGTGGAACACAACAGTGAAGCGTGGTGCTGACTTCTTAAACTAACAGCTTTTAAAAGAACAGCTTTTTAATTGGACTAGATGCTGTTCTGCTAGAGTCACCAGGAAAAAAATCATTATGCGTTGGCAACAAAATACTCTGTCCATACCAATGATAAAGAATGCGGTAGAAAAACATTTTTTTACCTTCTCTTTATGAAATATCGAAAACCACATGTAGTCATTCAGTTTACATGTATTTATTGGTGTTCATGGAGTGCAGAGTAGTACAATGGACATGTGGATACACTACTATTAATTGTAATTATCTCTCATGCTTGATGGAATTCAAATTGATGACAATTTCAAACAAAAAACATCTTTGCTTTCTACTTTCTTGAAGAGCCTATAAGTAACCTAACTTTTGTGTGGACACAGTATTTTAAAGAGTGAGGCAATTTCTGTATTGACTAGAGGTCATATGCTTGAAATGTAAAGGTTATATTTGAATTAGAAACAGAATTTTTTAATCATAATAATATTCCAGCCCCATAAACATCTTAACCAGAAAGCTGTTCATAGAAATCAGGTGTTGGAATTACCAAGTGATCTGTATAACATATACTAATATATGTGTGCTAAATAATATAATAAATAAAATATCCTCTCCTACCTCCCCTTTTATTTACTGAAAATAAATTGGGGAAGCTGGGATGGCTCAGTGGGTTAAGTACTCACTTTGCAGCCCCAGCGACTGAGGATTGAATCCCGGCCCTTACCCAGGCAGACCCATATGCTGAACTGGGTTGTGCCCCCAATTTAGTTCTTGCCGGGGCCGATATGGGAGGCTCCTGGCCCAGTTCCTGCCCTGCACAGCCCCACGCCCACCTGTGGAGTGAAACTATATGGAAACTAATGCTGTCAACTATGGAGACTGCTCTGGGCCCTCCCCCTTCTCTCTGTCTGTCTTTGTCTCTCTCTCTGTCAAAAAACAATAAGAATAAATCTTACAAAAAAAAAGGAAGATAAATTTATACATAATTACATACAAAGAAAGAGATAAAATATTTAGTAGATATTTCCTTCTGTGGTATTACACACTAATAAAAACTAATGTTTAGAATTTTATTGTCATGAAAATGTTTTCATTATAATGGGGCATTTGTTGATTTAAATCAAATTTTCCTTAGATATAAAATGAAGATATTTAGTGGTTTTGTTTGAAAAATGGTAAGCATATAGCCTTGGAATTGGTGCAAAGATGCCACTTACTAAATAGAAACTCAATAAAATACAGAATGCAAATAAAGTTATTATTCTTATAAACAGGATATGTGATAACGTGTTGGCCAATGGATTCTAGATTCAGATAAAGTGTATGAATTCAAAGTATACATTTTTATTTAAATGATCTTCCTAAGACTGAATACCAAAATATTGGAAACTATTTTTAGTAGAATGGAATAGAATGCTATATTTTAGAAATTGGAAGCAGACCTTATAAAATGCAGAGACTTCTAATTAATATGGTATTGAAAGTTCATACTTGGGGTGTCCTTGCCACCACCACCGCACTCCTAGTTCCAATCACATAACATAGATGGGAGAAATTAATGAAGCAAGCATCTCAGTGTATCAAAAGTGGAAATGGAAGACAGAGCAGAAAGTCTCACAAAAACATTGTCTTGCTGAGCTGTGGATCTACAAGTAGGTTCAGGGAGTGGAAAGTTTAACTCTGTGGAATACAAAATCAAAAGGGACTCACATGGGACAGGGAATGAGAGGCACACACTGTTTGAATGAGGGCTAGGATAAGGCTCTCTGTGAATAAAAGAGGCTGAAAAGAGCTAGGAGTGATGGCTGCCTGGGTTCACGTTTATATAATAGTTCATTCCATGGGGGACATTAATAAACTGCCTTAAAGTCAAAGCCTACATCAACTTTCAAAAAATAACAAGCAGTTTTACAATGAGATCTTTAGGGGCCAGGTGAAAGCAACAAAACAAATACTAGACAGGTAGTAGATATAATACACAGTTGTAAGGTTTATGAAAGCTTACGTGTGCAGAACTGATCTTAGTGACTACACTTACTGTCTTATTTTATCCTAATACTCCTTATGGGGAGCCCATGCAGGACACCACATACAAGTTGAAGTTGCTAAGAAAAATTTCAAAACACATCAGGAAAATAAATACAAAGAGAGACAGTGGATAATGTTCTATCACTCTAGATAGGATTAAAAGCATAGATCAATTTGAAAATGACTGTTTTTATTTATGATTTCCTCCCTTCTCCAAAATAAAATAAAACAACAGAAAATTTAAGGAAGGGATATCTTTAAATATATATAAATAGAAATACAGAAATAAATGAAACAACAACTGGTAGATATGAAAGGAATCTATTAAAAGTCTTATAAAGAAGAAATACATTTAAAAAATTTTAAATATTCACTGTACTAGAAATGTATACTATACATAATCACATGAGATATATATATATATATATATATATATAATGTACTGTATACCTATAAAATATACATGAAATATATTTATATCTTTCAATTGCAGAGAGGCTCCTTTCAAAGATATACTGTATATGAATTCTCCAAAATTAAGAATGCAAGACTATCAAAACCACACATTTTAGATATTTTGCATTGAAACTAAAAGACATAAAAAACAAGGGGAAAAAAAATCTCAAAGGCTAAAATAGAGAAAACACATTACCTAAAAATGCAGGACAATTAGATGGACAGGAATTATTTTATTTGCCTTGATAAATGAGTATTCCAGAAAGCAATGAAATAAAATACTTATGTGCTGAGAGAAAATAACTATTGCCTATAATATATTCTGTTAAACATGTGTTTAAGAATAAGAGCAGGGGAAGCCGGGATGGCTCAGTGGGTTAGGCGCTCACTTTGCAGCGCCGGGGACTGAGGATCGAATCCCGGCCCCGGCCCTGCGGAACCATATGCTGAACTGGGAGCTCCCCTAGTTCAGTTCTCTCTCTGTCTCTGTCTCTCTCTCTCTCTCTCTCTCTCTCCTCTGTCAAAATAAATAAATAAATAAAATATATATTAAAAAAAAAAAAGAATAAGAGCAGAAAGCAATAGTTTACCACCTAGAAATACATAAAGCCAGAGAAAATAAATGGGATGTGATTAAGAGCAGAAATTCTGTAGCTGTAGGTGTGAATGTGGGTTCTGTCAATTATTAGCTATGTAATCTTGGGCAAGTTACTTAACATTTTTCTTCCCCTATTTTTCATGGATAAAATGAGGTTAGTGTATGCTATATTATTGTTATGAAGATTAAAAGACTTACTATAAGTATAGCACTTAAAATACTTCACAACACATAATATAATACAGCGTCTAGCAGAAGTAATGCCCCCTTTTTAATGAGCTGCTGATAATCTATATTAAATCTTTTATTACAGATTCTTCACATATTAAACTAGCATTTTGATAATAGCTTTACTGCTCTCGCTTCTTCTTCCTTTGTAGCTGATGGGCCATTTAACTTCAGGGAAGTTGGAACACAAAGGTTACTAAGACAACATATCCATTTATACTACACTACATAAAAAACGACGCATTACTTCTGCCAGACCTAGTAATACATATACTAGGTCTGCCAGACCTATATATACACACATATACATGTATGTATAGTATATAATCTTTAACAATAAACTGTAAAAACTATGTTTTTTTGTGTTAAAAAGTGAAAAGCTATATAATGAAAGGCAATGATACATTACAGTGAAACAACAGAAAAATCTAACAGTGAGAATGTTACAGAGTGGCCATAAGCACAGAAAATTGAACCAGATGGCTTATATTCAAATCCTGATTTTCATCAAACTGACTGCATAATTTTGAGGAAGTCACTAAATCTCTTAGTGTCTCTCTTTTTTTTTTTTATCTAAAAAGTAATGGTAATGAAGTGATATCAGAAGCATAGTGGCTTGGGGGGTCCCCTTGATCTTGCCCCTTGTTGTTACAACAAGTTAAACAGTTATATTATAGTCTGACTGCCTCCCTGCACCTTCCCAGAGGTAAAGGATTAGAAGCCCACCCCTAGAAGAAGCTGTAGCATTAGGGTTGAGTTATAAAGCAGAATATCTACAACCCCGAGAACTGGAGAGGGAGTTTTTGAGCAGCAGATGCATACTATGGGTTCTCACAGTAACAAGGGTGGGGATACACAGGCAAAGCAGCTGTGCTATGGCAGTCACCATTAATGGGAAGAGAATAGAGCCACAAACACACCAACTGCCTCTCCCAACCAACCCCACCCCTATCCTTTGTGGCTGATCCAAGTGTAGGCAGTTGGGACAACTCAGGAAGTTTCAAAACTGAACGTAGTTGCAGGGGCAGCACTGAGATTTGAGAGACTGAATCGCATTACCCACCATACTCCCCCACTGAGGTGGTAAGCAGAGACTGAGGTGACCTGGTTACAATGCCTCAGGGAATACAAAGGATCTCCCCAACTCAATAGAGATTCAAAAAGCCAGCTAGAGCAGTGCAAGAACAAATAAAATGCTCCAGTGCTACATACTAGAAAACAAAATTAAGAACTTTTCTTGTCAACCTGCTTCAGAATACATTCCCACAGATTTCTAGGAGGAGAGATATCCCTCCAAACAATCAAGGAAACATGGCAACTTATAAAGAAAACCAAAATTCTTCAAAAAATAAGCTTAAAGACATGGAAACATGTGACTTAAATGACAGAGAATTCAAGATTGCAGTTCTTGATTTCAAGAATTCAAGATTTCAGAACTCAATGAGATGCAAGAAAACTCAGTTTAATGAATTAAAAAAATAAAATCAATGAACAAAATGAATACTTTAACAAAGAGAGTGAAATTTTAAAACAGAACAAAATAGAAATTCTGGACTAAAGAACTCAATAAAAGAGATGAGGAATGAAATAATCAGTTTAGCTGACCAGATAGGGGAAAGAATTAATGATATCAAAGACAGAAACCTAGACATGATGCAGATGGAAGAGGAGAGACTTGAGAGTTAAAAGAAATGAAAGAACTCTGAAATAACTATACCATTAGAAAGAGCAAGAGAATAGGTATACCAGAAAAAGAAGAGAGGGAGAAGGTCACAGAGAGTCTATTCAAATAAATAGTTGATGAGAACTTCCCAAAATATGTAAAAAAGAAAAAAAAATTGAATTCTCAAATCCAAGAAACAAACTAAACACCTAATTACCTCAACCCTAGCGAACCTTTTCCAAGGCATACTTTATTAAAATTGTCAAAAATTAGTGATAAAGAAAGACTTCTTGGGAAAGCTGGGATGGCTCAGCGGGTAAAGTGCTTGCTTTGAAGCCCCTATGACCGAGGATCGAATCCTGGTCCCGGCCCATGCGGACCCACATGCTGAACTGGGGTGTACCCCCAGTTCAGTTCTTGCCGGGACATATGTGGGAGGCTCCCGGCCCAGTTCCTGCCCTGCGCAGCCTTGTGCCCACCTGTGGAGCGAAACTATATGGAAAACTAATGTCAACTATGGAGACTGCTCTGGGCCCTCCCCCTTCTCTCTGTCTCTCTTTATCTCTGTTTCTCTCTGTCAAAAATCAATGAAATAAATCTTAAAAAAAAAAAGAAAGAAAGACTTCTCAAGGTGGCCAGGGAAAAGAAGAGGATAACTGATTAAAGATAGCTCATTGGATTATCATCAGATTACCAGCAGAAACTCTATAGGCCAGATGGTTGTGAAATCAAATATTCAAACTACTGAAAGAATAATATATTCTGCAAAGTTGTCCTTTAGATATGAAGAAGAAATAAAGACCTTTTCAGACATACAGAATCTGAGTGAATTTTCTACCATAAGGCCTGCATTACAGGAAATACAGAAGGGTGTTATTATACCTGAAATAAAAAGATGAGGGGATACAAAATTATGAGTATGATGACCAACAGAGAGAAGATGAGAATTACAACTCCTATTCAGAATAGGGCACTATACACTTAAATATAACATAAATGTTAAAGGAGGTAAAAACATGAAAAAGAGAAGAAAATAATTTGTACTGCAACTTGAAATGAACTCACAGAGCAAATAGGAATAATTTATGACAAGAGCAACATAAAAGGAGAGAAGGTCAAGATCTGAATTTGCAAAGGAGAATGGAGATAAAATGCAAGCAGAAGAAAAAACACTACTGTATACATGAAACTTTTTTTTTGCATAAACTTAATGATAACAACACATGAAAAAATCAACAAGTGAAACACATAACATTAAAAAAAAAAGGGGGGTGGGGTGGGGGGAAACAGAGGAATAAAAACCGTAGAATTCTACCAAAGTAAAATAATACAAGAACAAGGGCAAAGAAACAATGGAGACACCAAGCTATCAGAAAACAAAAGATTAAATAGTTATAGAAAATCCTCATCAATCAGTAATCTCCCTAAATGTAAATGACCTGAACTCACTAATAAAACGGCACAGAGAAGCAGATGGGATCAGAAAACAAAATCCAACAATATGGTGCTTTCAAGAGACACATCTCAGCTGCAAGGACAAGTATAGATTTGAATTGAAAGGGTGGAAAATGATACTCCAAGCAAATGCCATCCAGAGAAAAGCAACTGTAGCCGTACACCTATATGTATGTAGCCATACATCTATATGATGAAATAGACTTTAACATTAAAAAAGGTAACCAAAGACAAAAATAGACATTTTTTAATGATAAAGGGGCCAATATATCAAGAAGACAACATCAATATACTTGTTTATAGTGATAGAAGAATTGGCTTTGAGTGACAAACACACAGTGCAATATACTGTATAATCTGTTGTAGATTATACACCCGAAACCTTGAATTTTACAAACTGATATCACCCCAATAAATTTAATTAAAAATTATTAAAATGTTAACTATAAAAAATTAAAAACAGTGCTAATAATTATAATAGTAACATAGACCTCATTGGATTATTTATAGAAATTACATACCATTACCAAGATATACACTTGGCATGTAGTGTAATATAAGTATTACATATAAGGTTAGTATATGTAGCATTTAAAATGAATATGTTTGCTCAGTTTATTTCACATGAATTAAAATCAAAGAATGTTAAAGAATAAAAGGCACATTAATGAAAAACACATGAATGATGCCATTGAAATAATTAAATTTTTTTCTTTATTGCAAATTGTTGCTCTCATCACATAATACTACATAAACATATGGAAGAATTGCAGGAAAATGTGAAATAAAGGGAGAAAAGAAGGCTATAAAGTTTTATTTCTTTGAAAAAGGTTCTTTCTTTGAAAAAGGTTCTAAAGCAAATATAGCAAACTCTTATATTTGTTCATTCTGAATGGTGGATAGTTAATTCCTTATATACTTTTTAATTTCTGAATATTAAAATAATTTATTTCGAAATACATCAAATCAAACAGAAAGTGTCCGTTTTCTGTGCTTTTTCAGTCCACTTTCAAATAACAGTGTAACACTTTATGGGTAGTGTGAGTACTTTATGATATGAAAATAATCCTAATTCCTCCCTCTTGTCCCCTTGTACCACTGCTGTAATTCATTTTACATACATATAAATATACATAAACATTTATACATACATGTGTATATATGTACACACATGTATATATGGTATAAAGTAAGCATACATAATTAAATACGTTGTTGCTGTTATTATTTTAAACAAACTATTAATCTGTTAGGCCAGTTATGAATAAGAAATGAAGTTTACATGTTACCTTCATTTATTTCTTCTTTGGTGTTCTTCTGTACTACAGATAGATCTCCGTCTGAGCTCTTTTCCTTCTTTAAAGTTCCTTTAACATTTCCTGCAAGGCAGGTTTATTAGCAACAAATGTCTTCAATTTTATTTTTTGGAAAGTCTATTTCTCCTTTACTTTTGCAGGATAATATCACAGGAACAAATTTTAGGTTGGTGTTTTGTTTTGTTTTTTCTCAAGAATTCAAATATTTTCCTCTATTCACTTCTTACTTGCGTAGTGTTTGAAAAGTTGGGTTAGGTTACCTTTGTTTCTCTATAGGTAAAGTGGGATTTTTTGTTTGTTTGTTTCTTCTCTTTTCTTCTCAGGATTTTTTCTTTTATTGTCATTTTCTGTAGTTTGAAAATGGTATACCTAGGTGTAGGTGAGGTTTTTTGTTGTTGTTGTTGCTTTTTGTTTTGTATTATCCTGTTTTGTGTTCTCTGAGCTTCCTGGTTGTGTGGTTTTGTGTTTGATGTTAATTTGAGGTAATTCTCAGTTATTATTGTTTCAAATATTTCTTCTATGCCTTTTTCTCTTGTCTTTCTGATATTTCTATTGTGTTATGTTATATCTTTTGTACTTCCCCACAGACCTTGGATAGTCCTTTTCTTTTCAGTCTTTAGTCTCTTTGCTTTTAGTTTTGATTGTTTGTATTGCTAGAGCCTCAAGACCAGATATTCTTTCCTCAGCTGTGTGCAGTCTACTAATAAACCCATCAAAGGATTTCTTCAAATTATTAATTTCTGTTAACAGTGCTTTTGATCTCTAGCATTTTTTTTCTTTGTTTCTTTCTTAGGATTTCTGTCTCTCTGCTTACATTGTCCATCTATACTTGTATACTGTGTACTTTATCCAGTAGAGCCCTTTAGCATATTAATCACAGTTGTTTTATATTCTGATCTGATAAGCCAATATGCCTGCTATATCTGACTCTGGTTCTGATGCTTGATTTGTGTCTTCAAAATTGTGTTCTTTGCCTTTTATGGTGCCTTATAATTTCTTCTTAATAGCTAGATATAATCTACTGGGTAAAAGGAACTGCTGTAAATAGGCCTTTAGTAATGTAGTGTTGAGGTTAGGGGGATGAGACACATTCTATAATTTGATTTCAGTCTTTTTAGTGAGCCTATGCCTCTTCAAGCTTGTCCAACCTGCAGCCCAGGACAGCTTTAAATTCATAAACTTTATTAAAACATTGTGAGATTTTTTATGCGATTTTTTTTTTTTTTAACACTCAGCTATTGTTAGTGTATGTTATGCATGGTCTAAGACTATTCTTCCAATGTGGCCAGGGAAGCCAAAATTTTGGGCATCCCAGTTTTAGGTAATGAACTTCACAAGTGTTTCCCAGTTTTATGTTGTTGTTTTTTTATTTCAATCTCCTTAATTAAGACAGGGTGGCTAGTGTGGACTGGAGTTGCCCATTTCCCCTTCTCCCTTGAGGAAGACTACAGCTGACTGGAGTTGAATATTCGCCTTCCCTCAGGTGAATTAGGTTCTGATAATATACCAGCAGGTGAGGCTCACTTCAACTCTTCCCCAAGGCATGTCTTGAGAACTGTGTGCTCTGGTGTGTCTCCAAGTTCTTATGCTTCCTTCTGCAGATGCATTATGGGATTTTTTTCTCTGATATTCACAGCAAAAACCTGGTTGAGCTCTTGGAAGTAAACCTCACAAAACTGTGGGACTCCGTATCACTGGGTTTCCCAGCGTTGTCCACAGTGAGCCTATAGTAGTGCGTCAGTTGCAGTTCAGGTCTACCTGCCATGCGTTGGCCCCTGCGGCAGGTTGTGCTCATGATTCTGCTTTGGTAAGCCATGACTCCTGTAGTCTCCTGTTTCTCTCCTCAGTCTTGGTGGGGAGAAGCTTGCCTTGTATCCTCTTTTCTTTTCCATATCCAAGTTGTGGGTTTTTTTAGTGTGTTTAGCGTTTGGCTTGTTGTTAAGCTAGAATGGCAACTTCCAACTTCTTTATGTGCAGACCCTGAAACGTATTAGTTTTTAAGGACTTTCTCTTGAGCATATTTTCAACTGGGAACAGGCAGATTAGAAAACATAACAATTTTATGTCTACCTCTCCCAGTTTTCTCATCCTGGCACGTGGTAGTAGCCCTGCCTGAGCTTCCCTCTCGTACTTTGACAGTGGATGCAGTTTTCAAATTAGAACTAGACATCCTCTCAGTGTTTTCATATTTCTTCTATTCTTTCCTGAAATCGAATACCCCTTTTGAAATATTTGATGACCCCTTTCTTCATGTATTGAAATGCACTTCCAAGAAATAATTTTTCTGTATTGTATGCCTGGGGGCTTTGCACATTAAAATACTCAAAAAACTTTAGGAATCCGGGATGGCTCAGTGGGTTAAGCACTCACTTTGCAACCCCAGGGACCAAGGATCAAATCCCGGCCCCAGCCCGTGTGGAACCATATGCTGAACTAGGGAGTGCCCCCAGTTTGGTTCTCATGGGGGTGAGGACCCGGGCCCAGTTCCTGCCCTGTGCAGCCTCACTCCCACCTGTGGAATGAAACTATGTGGAAAAACCAATGATGTGCAACTATGGAGACTGTTCTGGGCCCTCCCCCTTCTCTCTCTCTCTGTCTCTGTCAAAAAACAATAAAAATAAATCTTTAAAAAAAACCCAAAAAAACCCCTCAAATAAAAATTTATGCAGAAGCCCCATTGACCTAAAATAACCCCACAATTTTTTGAAATAGGATGTTGGTGAATTTAAACTGCCCACTTTCAAGAATTACTATAAAGCTATAGTCATCAAAACAATATGGCACTGGCATAAGGCTAGAAAGGTCCATGGAATAAAATTAATTGTCCAAAAATAAATTGAAACTTATAAGGTTAATTGTGTGTGTGTATTAAATGGAATATTCAACCATAAGAAAGAAGGGCATTTTGCAATTTTTGACAACATGGATGAACTTTGATATCATTATGCTCAGTAAAATAAGTCAGCTATATGAAAGTAAATGCTGTATGATATCCCTTATATGTTGAATCTAAGAAAGCCAAACTCATAGAAACAGATTATCAGGGGCTGGGTTTGAGAAGGGGGAAATGGGGAAATGTTGGTCAAAGGCTACGAACTTCCAGTTATAAGATAAATAAATTCTGGTGATCTGAAGGACAGCATGGTGATTATCATTAATAATATGGTATTTTATACTTTAGAGTTATTGTGAGAGTAGATCTTATATGTTCTCACAACAGAAAAGAAATGGTAATTTTGTAATGTGATGGAGGTGTTAACTAATACTATGGTGCGTATCATTTTGTAATATATAATTGTATAAATTAACATGCTGTGTATCTTAAACCAACACAATCTTATATGTCAGTTATCTCAGTAATGTGAGGCAAAAAGGAGAGAAAAGGTCTCATATAAATTATCTAAATTTCTACCTTGAGAAAATGAGACAGAACTTATTTTTTATCTTTCTAGAAAAATAAGTACAAACAAATCCCAAAGCAAGTAAGAAAAAGGATATAATAAAGATGAGAGATAAATAAAATTGAAATCAGAAAGCGGAGAAAATCAATGAAACCAAAAACTGTTTACTCCTATTAAACAGTTATAGAAATGAACATTTATATTCACACAAAAATGTGTACTTAAATGTTTATAATATTATTATTAATAATCAAAAAATGGGAATAACCTAAACATCCTATGATAAGTGAATGGATAAATCAACTATGGTACCTTCCATACAGTGAAGTATAGCATTTAAAGGGAACAAACTGATACAAACAGCATTGATGAATCTGAAATGCATTTTGTTAAATGAAGGAAGACAGACACAATTATTTTCAGTTTTATATGATTACATTTATAAATAAAAACACAACTTTATATCCAATAAAGGTGAATTTAATGTATACAAATTATAATTATAACTGAGTAATGAAAACATCAGTAGATAATACTTTTAAGACCTATACTGTCATTGTATATATAGTTACCTCACTAAAAAATATATAGACAATTTTCAAATGTGTGTTTTGGGGGACTTTGGCTCCCTAAGATTTGTCTTACCCTATTTTTTCTATTTAGAGTATTAATATGCTCATACTCAATTTATCCTTAATTAGGTCAATCATCTTTCATCCATAGTTTTCTCTTTGTATATAATTATTGAATGGGTAAAGGAACAAATGAATGACACATTTATTAATAATGAGGGTACCTAAGGAGATTTAAATCCCAGAAAACACATTTCTTACATCAAAGGGAGAATTAGATTTACAGTAAAAAATTTCTTTTAGAAAATTAAGCATTCCCATTTTGAAGTCTGCTTTTGATAATTAAAGATTGTTCTGAAATTATTTATAATCTCATAATGTATTTTATATGCACTGTCTTTAGTTTTCCTAGATTTCACATTTTAACAAACTTTCCATTTTCTATTATACATTTCTCTTCTCTTGTACCATTGTCTCTTTCTGTTAAATCTAAAACAATGTTTTGGTCTTTAATTCTTTAATTATTGTTTTTATCAGGGAAAAAAGAGAAGAAAAATAATTCTTATTTTATTCCTTAAAGTTAATGTTAAATACTTATATGTAGCTTTCTTTTTGTTTTTAAAGATTTATTTTATTGATTTTTGACAGAGAGAAACAGAGATAGAGAGAGGTAGAGAGAAGAGGGAGGGCCCAGAGCAGTCTCCATAGTTGACATTAGTTTTCCATATACTTTCACTCCACAGGCGGGCACGGGGCTGTGCAGGGCAGGAACTGGGCCGGGAACCTCTCACATAGGTCCCGGCAAGAACTGAACTGGGGGCACACCGCAGTTCAGCATGTGGGTCCACATGGGCCGGGGCCGGGATTCGATCCTAGGTCCTCGGGGCTTCAAAGCAAGTGCTTTACCCGCTGAGCCATCCCAGCTTTCCCTCCCTATATGTAGCTTTCTTAATGTCACTCACATTTGCCATCTCATTAATGAAGGTATCCCAAATTAATTTAGTTCTTCTAAAATGTATTGTAGTTCTTGGCTCCCATATTTTTGTAATTCTTTACAGGTTTTTGAAAATTAAAATGAAAGTTTTGGGTAACATCTGAGCCATTACTGGAGTTATATTTAAGAACAGAAAAATAGTTTACTAAAACATTGAATGTATTGCAATCAAATAAGGAAACACTCAGAGACTATATTAAACCTAATTCCTGGAGAGCTGACACTTCACTCTGTATATCTTCCTTTCCTGTTACTATCCTACTTCATAGTTTTATCTTGTATTTTTATAGAATCACCATGTTTGTTCCATACTTCTCATCTAAGCCACATGTAGATTAAGCAGCCTTCTATATAAAAATGAGAAAAAGAGTAGTTTTGAATCACAAGTACAAATTATCTCATTGAATTAATGATATCTGTCATCATAACAAGAAAAAATAAAACAATATTTCTTTAATAAAAAGAAAGACTTAAATTAGTCTCCATTCCTCAGGAGACAGCTACTTCATTTAGGTTTTGATTCTTCCCCTTACTGGCTATATGAACTTGGTCATGGTAGTTAATTAACTTCTTTATGTCTTGTCTTCCACAAAATGAAGATTGTAGCAGTACCTACCTCCTAAGATTATTGTCAGGATTAAAAAAAAAATCAATGTCTGTAATGCACAGAACAATGTCTGACATCTAGTGTTATAAATTATCAAATGATAGTAATGTAACACTAATGGTCATACATTAGTGATATAATGGTAATAAAAATATTACCATCATTTAATTTTCACCAAAACTACCGGTATATAAGAAAGATAGGAGAGTTAACTATGCTATTTACCAATAGTGTGATCCCTTCCTCTCCACATGGAACTTAGAAATATAGACAATATTACTCTTTAAGGATCAAACATGAAATCTGGTTGTAAGAATTAAAGAAAATCTATACAAAGAACTTTAAAGAAACTGATAGCTCACAGGCTAGTTGGACTTCTTTCTCTATAACCTAATTTAGATTTAACATGTATAAAAGTAAATAAGTCAATTAGAATGAGATTTCTTAGTCACAGTTGCTGTTACAAAGAGATTTAATAGATCCTGGTGTAAGAATATGAATTTGTCTTGTTCTAATAACTTGCATATTTGTAGTGTATAATTATATTTGGAAATCTTAGATTCATGTTGTAAAGCAGTGAAACCTGGCACATGGAAAAGAGGCTGGTCTATGGTATGTGCTCTATAAATGATAGTTGTTACTTTTTATACTTATTGGCTTTATTACTGTGATAAATGACATTAACTCTTTTTTATATTTTAGTCCCAGAAAATAAATGTCAAATCCTAATTTGATATACTATAAGTGGTACGCCCTCACAGGAAGAATACATAAAACAGAAAGTGGGAAGAATAGGTAACTCTGTGGGAGTTATAGATCTTATACACTGGCATTCTGACATTGAGCAGAACCTTAAGTTTAGTCAATGTGCTTGAACTAAGAGCCAGAAAAGTCAGTTTCTGAGATAGCGGGGCTGAGTGCTACACTCCTGAACTTGACAGAATCCAAGTTAATAGGAGAGCTATGAAAAAAGATGGATGTAGAGTAAGCCTCAGATAAAAACCTAACTTCACATCTGGCCATGTATGAATTTTCCTTTATGAAAATTCTGTAGCCTACCTTTTATAGTGTCCAATTTCTCCAAACTTTTGGTATAATTAAGTTTAATTAATGTTTTCTTTAAGTATTTACAAAAATATCAATCAGTCAGAATGGCAACAATCTGAAATAGTAAAAATCTTATCATAAGGTTTTAAATATAGACTTGTTCTAGTTATTTGGTCATAAAAAATAAATATACATACAATCAAATTTTACTTTGTACCTATCACATCTAAGGGACCATGCTGAGTACAAGGTCCCTGAGGCTGAGCAAGACAGAGGCAATTGGTGGGTGCAGACGGGTAACCTAATAATCACTATAAACTGATATTAGAAGCAGCTGTGAAGATACACAGGGAGAAAAGCAACTTCAAAATGTTAGAAACTGAAATTAGAAATGAGCTAATAAGATCCTAAACCATGCTTACTTATATTAATGTTTATACTTTAGTGAAAAGATTAGAATGATTTCTAATTAGTCTTTCAATTGCTTGGTTTTAAATATGTAAGTCTAAACTGCAAAAGTGTGCTTAAAAGAATTTTTCCTCTACTTTTAATTAAGTACCCTCTCTAATCATCTTTAAGCTATTAAATTTATTTTAATAAAGCCTTTCTTCATAGATAATATAAAGGTAAATGAATCTGAGTGAATGAGAAAGCATAGCGTTTCTTGTATTAACCACTTTCATAAAACGGTGTCCTCAGTGTAGTTTCATATGACTCTGAATTGAAGGCCAGAATTCTCAGCCAAATATTCAAGGCCAGCATGTAATGTTTTAGTCATTTATGAAACCATTACATTGACCTTCTTTTTTTCTTTTTTTTCTATTTAAAAGAGAGAGGGATAGAGATAGATAGATAGATGCAGGGACAGAGAGAGAACTGAACTGGGGGCACTCCCCAGTTCAGCATATGGGTCCACAGGGGCAGGGCCGGGATTTCCTCGGGCCCCAGTGCTGCAAAGTGAGTGCTTAACCCACTGAGCCATCCCGGCTTCCCCACATTGACCTTCTATAAAGCTATTTTAATATTGTTTTCTTTTATGTAGGAATTTCTGAGAAAAACTGGAATGATAAAGCAAAATTTTAAAGTATTTTTAATTATCAGAATAATATATGAGAGCTGTCTAGAAAAAAAATCCAGCCATTGTCAATATAGCAAGAAAGGTGACATGGCTGGGTACTTTCTGGACAGTGCTTGGATATGCTGATACACTTAGTAACTAAATGTTCTGTGCTGTTAAATCCTGAGTTTCCATTAGCATCACAGATGATAAAATAGGAGCCCACTTATTTCAAAGTTTCAACTCTTGAATAACAATGGTTTTCTTCTTAAAATTTAGCAAGAATTGTTGCAGTGTTCACATAAACACCCAGCTTTACTTGACTGCTGCAAATTCTAGGATATTGACATTTTTACTAATAAAAGGTTGTATGCCAATTTATGGCTTCTGGTAATGGTAGAGTGGTTTCATAAGAAAAACTCTACTCCAATAATAATAATAAACTCTGAACACACTATTAAAAAGGAAATATTTAAAGAACAGTATAGGTAGAAGTTAGAGAGGATATGACCCTTGAAAGGTCTGTGTTGATTTCTCCCTTGGAGCACTGGTCAGTCCCTAAAGCAAACCAAAGGTAACACTCAAACACATATAGTTTTATTGAGTTGAAGAGTCAGCGTCTAGTACATTTTAGGACTGTCACAGAGACTACAAAATTAAGCAGACAGTATCCCAGAAGGAATACAGCCAAGGAAACCTAAAAAAATCTTCATCCAAACACTCCACCCATCCTTGATGTATTTATGAGCTGTGAGATTCCAAGGAGCCCAGAGGAAAAACAATACCTAGAACGTTGATAGTGTTGAACAAAGTTGTTAACAGCTTCCTAATAAGAGGAAGACAGAGTTTGGAGGTTAATCCCCCCGAGTTAAAGAGACTTGGTAAACATCCGAGCTTTTCATTAATGCTGCAGTAGGGTCACAAGTCAGGACTAAGGGGCACAGGCACCAAGACAGTTCTATCAGAGGAATAGGAACAATTATGGAAAGAGGAGAGAGAATGGGAATACAAACTGGGAAAATACGGTTTTCCAGTTTTTCATAAAACATTAGAAGTGGGTACTGAAAAATGATTAGTGATTTTTATTTCAAACTAAGGAAAAATTCTAAAATGAATTATTAAATACTTCAGATGGATTACATACTGTACAGGGGACCTCAGTTTATCTTGTACACAGTGTCATTGTAAGTACAAATTTTTATAGCTCATGGTAAATTTGGTAATATCTAAAAAAATTTAAAAGATGTGCTTATAAATTTGCCTTCTAGAAAAATTTCCTATGGGAATAGTCTCCTAAGTTGTACACAGATATGTGTACGAGGATGTTTATTAAAAATTTTGGGAAAGCTGCGATGGCTCAGCAGGTTGAGCGCTTGCTTTGCAGCCCCGGGGACCGAGGATCGAATCCCAGCCCCAGCCCGTGCGAACCCATATGCTGAACTGAGGTGTGCCCCCAGTTCAGTTCTTGCCGGTGCAGCCCCATGCCCACCTGTGGAGTGAAACATATGGAAAACTAATGTCAACCATGGAGACTGCTCTGGGCCCTCCCCCTTCTCTCTGTCTCTTTCTGTCTCTGTTTCACTCTGTCAAAAATCAATAGAATGAATCTTAAAAAAAAAAAAATTTTTTTTTAAGTAGATAGAAGATTATAAACAATTGAGAAATCATCAGAATTCTGGCCAGAAGCAGATTGCTCACTCAAGTTTTATAATGTGAAGATAATTTCTTAAAGGAACAATTTAAAAATATGTAGCAAGGTGTAGGGGAATGGTTACCACCTGTGTGCCTAGTGGAGAAAAAGAAGAAGGGTCACCTGAAGAGAAGGGGAGAAGGCCACCTTTTTATTGGCTAATCCTTTTGGTCAAGAGATGTTTACCCAGCCCGAGAAAGGCTTCAAGAAAAAGATGAGCAACTCTCACCTCTCTGCAATTTTTCAGCTCAACCAAACTGAAAGTCCAGTGGTAAGGATGCCTGTTGACATGGTTTATGTATGACAGCTTCCCAAGATACAAAGAAGTTGGAGAAGGTGGCAAATAGATCTCGAAAGGCAAACAGAAATTATTTACACTTGATATAAATTACAATGTAACTTGCATTTACCCATTAGGATAAATTAGATCATTTAAAGTTAAAAAAAGGGGGGGGGCAAGTAGCTGAATAGGATGAATAATATATTGGGTAGATGTGAGCATTAACAAACAGTAGACATATGGTGGATGGAATAACATGTCATTCTATTTCTGTCTATAGCTACCCTCATAAATATAAGATATAACTAGTCTTTTCTCTGTACATTTGAAAATGAATATAAAAATAATATATGTTTTAAAAAACTGCCAAGTTATTAACAGTGTTACTTATAGGGAGTTGTGTATGGGTATTGGAGAGCATGGAAAACTTTTATGTTTTACAGTTGCATGACTTGTTTTTATATGAAAATGTATTACTTTTAAAATTACTTTTTAAAACATAGTTAGAAGAAAATGTCCTGGGACACAAGGAGAAACAAAAAGGAAGCAATGATCACTAGGATCATGCATCATTTCAATAAGAACATATTCTGTCACCTCATTTCAGTATAGATAGGCTTACTGATCTTCTGGTGAGAGAAATGTAGTAGCAAAATATTTGACAGTTTCTCAGGTTATCATTGAGGAAATGTGTTGCATGTGATTATACTCCTAGGAAATTTTGAACCCCAAGCCTGAGTGACATCTGTATGGTGTGCTCTGTCTTCTGCCCTGCTTTGATCACTTTCATATCAGTGACTTACATCACATTATTAAATGACATGATGAAGACACACCAAGAAATATATGTAATCTAGTGACAGAATTCACCAAAAAAGATACTGACAAGCAGAGCAACAAATTAAGAAAATAATGTATTTTCTGATGTAAATGTTAAGGTCCCAAAATTAAGATAAAACAAAATCACTTACATATATCCAGGATCAAGTACATCTGGCTTAGCAGCAGCATATGTTTAATTTGAATCAATTTAATTAAGTGTTAACGTTATGATATAGCGCATTTCATAACTCAATCTGTTTATACCACGATTATAAAGTACTAATTGCAAGAGACTGATGAAATTATACTAAGAACTTTACATTAAGTGGAGAATGCTTAAAGGAGATGTCTCATGCTGGTAGCAGTTTTAAAACCTTATCTTATGGGCACTAAAAGATTTGTCTGCATTTTGGTCTGAAATTAACCACATGACAGCGCAGTCTCTGGATCCGATGTATAATAAAAGACTCTTGCCTTTACAAGTGGTCCTACAGTTAGAACCAATGAGTCATTTATACACAGGGATAGATTCCAGCTCAATACAAAGACTTATCTGACAGCGTTCTGACCAGAATTAACTGCCTTAGAAGGTCATGGGTGATGTGATGTGGAGTTGTACATCGGGAAACTATCTAATTGTTACCAACCAATGTCACCCCATTAAATTTAACAATAAAATATATTAAAAAAAAACAAAAGAAGGTCATGAGATTTTGGAAGATAATTTGTAGGAGAGATTCAAACAATTGCTGCCCTTCAGATGCTTTCCATCTGGGATTCTGTGCTTCCACATACTTCCCATGTTTTCCTAGATGAAAATATGACTCTTTCTGGTGTCCACCTCCACACATTGATGCTGAGTTGATATTAGCCTGGTTTCTATCCTCACTGTAAGATAAGCACCTAGGATATGAGGGGAATTGGTAATATAAGGGCCGGTTTACTCGATTACTACTGGATACCTGTCATCCTACAGGTTAAGTCATTTCCAGTTTTTGAAGTTTTTCATAGATTGTCCCTTCTGTATGTGCATAATTTTCTATCTGTGAATACCCCTGCTTGCTTTTTCTGTTTTTTTTATTATTTTTTAAAATCTTTTCAGGCATCTTACCTCTGAAGCTTTATCTTTCTAGAAATATTTATCTCCTATGATTTGCTAAGTTTTACTTCCGATCTTCTCTTTGATTAAGCTGTAATTGACCCTCTAGTCTGCTGACCTTTGCCCTCTCTTTAGCAATGCCTTTTCATTATAGGTCATCTGAGGGGGAATAGGTAGTTTAAATCTTTTAAACTTTTAATTTTCTTTTTACATCACTGTCTTTAAATTTTGTTCATTTCTTTTCCTCTAAAAGACATGTTTCTATATTAGGCATGCATTATCATTTTATCTAAAAAGGTGTGTTAATTATGCAAGTATTAATTTTTTTAAAAGATTTATTTTTTATTGTTTTTGACATAGAGAGAGATACAGAGACAAAGAGAAGGGGGAGGGCCCAAAACAGTCTCCATAGTTGCACATCATCGGTTTTTCCACATAGTTTCATTTCACAAGTGGGCGCAGGGCTGCACAGGGCAGGAGCTGGGCCGGCGTCTCACCTGGGTGAAAACCAAATTGGGGGCACTCCCCAGTTTAGCATATGGGTCCACACAGGCCTGGGCTAGGATTCGATCCTCGGTCCCCGGGGCTGCAAAGTGAGTGCCTAACCCACTGAGCCATCCTGGCTTCCCCAAGTATTAATTTTTTAATGTAAAATATTTTAATGTATCTGAGACTGTGGCTAGTGTATTTCCTCAACCACGCAAGACACTTTTTCTGTATGTATTTTTCTTTTGTTAAAATATATTTCTCTCCAGGGAGAAGAATATTTAGCTTATTGATATTCAATAGCTGCGAGGAAAGATTTACTATAAAACTTACAGTTTTTAATTCAATAATCCATGAGTAATCATTCAAGGGAAGACAGTACAATGTAGTCCAAACAATCTTACTCTTGGCCAATCAAGCATATGGAGAATTCCAGAAGAATATGCAAAGAGACTCAATATTTGAATGGAGTTTGACTCATATTTTAAGTGATAATGTGTTTGTGGGGTGGGTGTTGCATGGATTGTCTAAAGTGGCTTTTCAAGTTTACATAATTTGCTTTCAGCTCCTAAGTGGAGCTAGGGCCAAAATTTTAGACTTTTAGGATATCTCATATAGTCACATTTCTTGTGGTCAATAAGGAAAAAATTCCCCCCTTTTTAGGGATACCTTTCCCTTCTCAGTACAAGACTCATGAACTCTGATTCTTCTAAATATTATTAGCTTCAACACAGTGGTTTGATTCAACACCAAAGATTTACTTCTTGACATATCTCCTATTAGATGCAGAATCATTCTCTCACTAATGATTTACACTATGAAATGAGTTAAGTATTTTCAGTATGTGCTTGGGCCTGGTGGGGAGGGCGGTGGATGAGAGGAAACAAAATAGCGCCACAGTGATCAATTATGATTTTTCTATATTTCTGAAATTGAATATCAGGAAACCAGTTTGATACATGCACTTGATATTCCACTGAAATCAAACCTTGATCATATATGATTACACATAAAATCCATTTTAGAAGTTTTAAAAGGTAAAAAGGTAAAAGGCATCAAAATAGAATTTCCAGCGTTTAATAGAGGGAGCCTGAGAGAGAGACTTGGCTGTGATGGTGGAAAACAGGTGAGGAGGAAATGAGATTGAAGTCACCAAGGGGCACACCCAGAGTTCAGAGACTGGTGGGCTAGTGAGCACCCCAAAAGATGCCTTTTTCCTGTTGCCTCTGTATAAGATTCATATTGCTGTGTCTGAGTATTTTCATTATCTCCTGGCGAGTTAAAATTTACCTTACAAAATTATTGGAAAAGAATGACATTTCTGTTTCAGAAAAATAACAAATACTGTAAACTGAAACCAAAGGTTGCTCGTAAGTTTTTGTGCAGCATATTTTTGTTAGAGTTGTTTGTGGTAATTATCCACCAGAGAACTATACAGTATATTATTTTATAATCCTCAGCATGGCAAAATTCTTAATGGGAGTTTTGCTGAATATGGGCTTTCACATAAAATACAGTGAGGACTTAATAAAATAAATAATCATGATTTTTTCTATTCTCCCAAGTCTGTCTTTCTGTATGCTTTTTAACTAAACAAGTATCAAAAAGAGATTTCCCAAGGAAATTAAGTAGGTACTATGAATTAGTACTTGGAAATTCTTTGATAATTTAAACTATTTTTAGTTAGTTGTGTCAGAGGTGATACTTTTAAAAATTATTTCAGGAAGGTATTTTCCAGCACATACGGAGGTGTTAACATGAATCTGGAGGAAAAGCTTTCTAAATTTAAAATTATATCTACCTATGTTATATCACATCCCTGATCACAAACATTCAAGAGCTCCTCAGGATAAATTTCACATCTGTGTGAATGATTTATAATCTTAATTGTCTCCATTTTCTTGTATCCCATTCTACTCCCAACAGGTTCGTCTTGCAATTATTACCTGTTTTCCTTTTGGGTTTTGCTCACTGCTGCCCTGGACATTACTAATAGGCGTTTCCCTGTTGCATTGTCTTGGCTTCCTGCTGTCACCCTAAAGTTACAACCTCCCCGCATGTCCCAGTTCACGTCTAATTTCCTGCTTGAAACTTGCCTAGACCCCAGCTAAGCATAGGTGGTAATCTGCTGTTTGGAAATAGCACCTTTATTGCCTATATCACTGCTTTTACATCTGTGTGCGTACTATTTATAGTTTGTCTTGAGTTGCTGACTTTCTTTTTATTTAGTGTTTTATATCCTATATCATATCTTCCAAGCAAGGCCACGTATTCCATGTGATTCTACATAATTTATGGTTTTACATGAATTAATTTTGTTGAAAACCCTTGAGGAACCATCATCATATTATTATGTAGGAGATGCTTAATGAATATCAGCATTAAGCCAATGATTGATTTGATTCTCTGAGGGGGAAAAATGTAGCTATTGTTAAGTTTTATAGGACTAAATTTAAAAATGCTCAAAGGTATAAAAATATACAAAGTGCACCCAAATGAGAACACATGCAGCTGTTTATACAGATTTACTCTAGCACAGGAATCAGTCTCTATCACTTGCATTTGGTGGTGGCTCAAAGACAGGCATTCAAGGGATCTGCAAATCTGTATAGTGGGGGAAATAGAGAAGGCTTTATGGATGCTGTTACTGGAGGGTTTTGGCAAGGAAATTTGGCAGTTGGCTAACTAGAGGAGAGGAATCCTATATGATTGTTTGGTATCTGTATTAGGCTTTCTGTAGTTGGTTCTGAATTAGAGTTTGGGAGAAGGATGGCAAAAATGAGGAAGCTGGCAATTATTGACCAAGTTCTGACAGTTTGGGGCCCACTGCTGCAGAGGTTGTGGTTCAATTTACTTGACTCGTTGATGCAGAGGTTATGAGTCAGAGTTCTATTGTCATATATGCCCTGGCCATGCACATCTGTTGATACAGTCAGTCTCTAAGTACACTTGCGTGTTTATAATGTGTTATAGGGTCCCTGGCACTGTACAGAATCTCTTCCATTTGATTCTTAGGACAGCTCTGTGGGCTGGTAGAAATTAACACTTAAATTTTACTGAAAAGAGGACTGAGGCTTATAGAAGCAAACCATTTTGGCCAATGTATCAAATGTAGTAAGAGAAGCACTTTCACTTGGAGTCACATCTTCTAAATTCACCATACAGACTTAAGAGGTAAAAATTGTGAACTGTATGGAATCAGGTGAGGGCTGATACAAATGAGAAGAAAAGCCTAGGAGATTCTACAATTGCTGAAAGGAGGATGGGATCTTGAGACTCTGAAGAATATTTGGAAAAATGAAACAACATTCAGGATATAGGTGAAAGATTCTGATAATATTTGGAAGTAGGAATGTGAGTGATCACTAAGGATGAAATATTTCCAAGAGGGGTGAATGGAACATAAAGAAGAGTTAGCATTTCCACTGAAATTTTAGTTTATTTCTTTCAACACAGATGCACCACCTACAGCAAGCAATTCTATGCCTTCTGTGTGTTTACAGTATAAGAGAAAGGAGACACTTATAATAGGTATTTCAGCAACAAAGAAACAAAACCTCATAGATGTAGTCAATAGTTTAGTGGTTACCTGAGGGTAAAGTGGGGGGGGGGGGTCAGAGGAGGAAGGGGGAGCTAAATATATGGTGATGGAAAGAATGCTGACTCTGGGTGGTGAATACATATTGTAACACAGATGAAGTACTGTAGAATTGTACACCTAGAACCTATGTAATTTTTACTAACCAATGTCACCCTAATACATTTTAAAAAGATTTATTTTATTTCTTTTGACAGAGAGAGAGACAGAGAGAGACAGAGAGAAGGGGGAGGGCCCAGAGCAGTCTCTATAGTTGCACATCATTGATTTTCTACATAGTTTTATTCCACAGGTGGGGGCAGGGCTGCGCTGGGCAGGAACTGGGTAGGGACCTCCCTCATGGAGCTTGCCCTGGTGAGAACCGAACTAGGAGCACACCCCAGTTTAGCATATGGGTCCTCACAGGCCAGGGCTGGGTTTCAATCCTTGGACCCTGGGGCTGTAAGATGAGTGTTCAACCCACTGAGCCATCCTGGCTTCCCTCTGTACAATATTAAGAAGATTTTATTTTGATATAAAAATATATTAGAGAAAGAATCTTAGGGACCTGCAGGAAGAAGAAAGGGAGAAGGAAAGGGGCTTACTATTTATTAAAGTTTACCAAAGACCATTGAGTGGAATACTAATTAGGAGGTAGTGCTTAAAGTAAAAAAAGCTCCAAGAGGTAACAATAATTCAGTCACTGGGTGATCCTGCTACTCCTAATTGCTGCCTTAGAGGAAGTGAGAGGGATACAAAAGCTGTGAAAAGGATGGTGCAGGCTTTGTATAAGCCTGGATAGGATATAAAAAGCAATAAGCAAGAAAATTTATTTTAAGATTGGTGAAAAGCATAGTGGCTTTGCTTCCTTTCATCATAGGTCAGTTACCACCTCTAAGAAATATTCCCTCATAGCTCCTTCCCTCTCAACCTCTGTAAGATGGATACATATTTAGCCTAGAATTTGACCATAACTGTTGACTAAAGCAAGCAAATATTATTAGGATGATGGTGTCATTACCATTGACACTGTACTCATTCTTGCTAATACATTCTGTTCATCTTATCCATTAACAACCCTGTCACACTCCAAAATTCTGTCATTACTATAATTTATGGAAATAACAGAAGCCAGACAGCTTCTTATAAAGGCTAATTCTTCCCTGCCCAAAAAACAATTGTTGTTTTGTTTTTCTTTTAACCATACAAAATTCTTTAAAAATAAAAAACAGAAAACCCTAGGTACTTTCTGTGCCACCAGTGACAGTTGCCTTTTCAATAGATTTTCAAAGTTCAGGGCAACCCCGAATTCTAGGGAAGAGTCTGCCTTTCTGATAGATGTCAGGATGCTAATAACCTAAACATCAGCTGCTCTGTACTACTGTACTACTCGTGACCTGCTCATGGCCTTGTGATGGGGCAGTAACTTTTCTGTGTGAGTACAACTCCATCTCTTCAATTCCTACATATAATCCCTGCTCACAAAATACTGAGTGGAGTGGATATTTGGAGAATTAGTGGCTTCATTTCATTAAAGAAAAACTGAAACCACTAGGCCAGAAGAATACATACTATCAAGTACAAATAGTTTAGCATTAGCTATCACTCACCGCTCTACTTGATTTGCTGAGCATACTTATTTGAGGGGTATTTTGCCGTTATTCATTTAAATGTATGAAGGATGAAAGCATGACATACAAGTTAGCTAATAGAAGTCTCTAAGTGTACTCTGTACACCAAGTTTGTGGCTATGTTTCTATCCAGTTAAACCATCAGAATATAACCAGGAAGACTATTCAGTTCAACCCTAGAGATGAGCTATCTAAAGACTGACATTTGATTGAACCTTGACCTATCAGAATAAACCAATGGCATGGCTTCAGGGAATAGGAAATGGTGGTGCTACTATGCAGCAGTTCTGTGTTTCCTTCACATACACCACATTACTTACATCTTTATAAAACATGAGTATATTCTCTTTTCTAATGAGTGTCTGAATAATAAAGTGGAATATGATCTTTTCTAACTACTACGTTCCACCTCCCATGATTAATCACACCCCCTCCCTTTGAAGGGCAGGAATCTTTTGCTCAATTACTACTGCTGCCACTGCTATTACAGGGTCAGCTGCCCCTTCCTTTGATGATCTTAATTCTTATGTGAACTCTGAAGGTGAAGGGTTATTATCCCAATTGCAGAGCTGTGGGGAGCTGAGGCAGCCTTACAGAGGTTAAGTAAACGCCTCAAGTTTCCCAATGCCTATGAGGGCTGTCCAGAAAAAATCCAGCCATTGTCAATATAATGAGAATGGTTTCATGGCTGGATACTTTCTGGACAGCCCTCATATACTGGAGTACAGAGGCCTCTCCATGTTAAGCCCTGTGTCCACACCCCTATATCAGACAGCCTCCCACTACATACACACTTAATTTCATCTAGATACTCATATTCTCTAGAGAAATGTGGTTGTTCAGAATTATGGTAAAGATTATATATGTTATATATAATTTGTATATAGTTAAATGTATTAGGGTGATATTGGTTAGTAAAAATTACATAGGTTCCAGGTTTACAATTCTATAGTACTTTGTCTATGTGTTACAATATTTGTTCAACCAGAGTCAGCTTTCTTTCTATCACCACATATTTAGCTTCCCCTCTCTCCTCTCCCACACCATCCCTCCTCACCCATTTCCCTCCTGTCTTACCCTCAGGTAACCCCTAAAGTGTTGACTATGTCTGTGAGGTTTTGTTTCTTTGTTGCTTTCAGTTTTATATTTCACATATGAGTGAAGTCATATGGTTCTTAGCTTTTTCTGTCTGGCTTATTTTGCTTAGCATGTTGATCTCAATTTCCATCTATGTTGTTACAAATGACAGTCTTTCATCTTTTCTTATAGCTGAGTAATATTTCATTGAATATAGGTACCACAGCTTTTTTATTCAGCCATCTATCAAAGGGCACTTTGGTTGTTTCCATGACGGCAACCATGAACAGTGCTGCAATGAACATTGGGGTACATGTTATTATAGACCTAAGGTTTTCAAGTGTTTTGGGTAGATACCCAGAAGGGGGATTTCTGGGTCATATGGTAGCTCCATTTCCAGTTTTCTGAGGGATCTCCATACTGTCCTCCATAGCGGTTGTACCAATTTGTATTCCTACCAGCAGTGTATGAGGGTTCCTATTTCTCTACAGCCTCTCCAGCACTTGTTGTTTCTTGTCTTGTTGAAAATACCCATTCTAGCAGGTGTGAGGTGGTATCTCATTGTGATTTTGATTTGCATTTTCCTAATGGTTAATGATGTTGAGCATTTTTTCATATGTCTGTTGGCCATTTATGTATCTCTGGGTGAAGTGTCTGTTTAGGCCTTCTGCCCATTTTTCAATTGGATTGTTTGTATTTTTGTTGTTGAGTTGTATGAGTTCTTTATATCTTTTATATATGAGCCCCCTATCAAAAGCATTGCTTACAAATATTTTCTCCCAATTGGTTGGTTGCCTCTTTGCTTTCTTGATAGTTTCTTATGCTGTGTAGAAGCTTTTTAGTTTGATATAATCCTTTTCTTTTATTTTTGCTTTTACATTTCTTGCTTTTGAGGTTAAGTTCATATAGTCCTCCCTAAAGCCAAGTTCTATAAGTTTAGTATCAATGTTTTCTTCCATACAGTTTATTGTTTCAGGTCTTATGTGGAGGTTTTTATTCCATTTTACATTTATTTTGCTACATGGTGCCAGATTGCAGTTCAGATTTATTCTTTTACATGTGGTTTTCCTATTTTCCCAACACCATTTACTGAGCAGGCTTTCTTTTCCCCACTATATATTTTTTTGCTCATTTGTCAAAAATTTTTCATTTGCAAATCTGTCCAAACATCTGTGGGTTTATTTGTTGGTTTTTGATTCTGTTCCATTGGTCTTTGTGCCTGTTTTTCGGCCAATACCATGCTGTTTTGATTATTGAGGCTTTGTAGTATAATTTGAAATAGGAAAATGTGATGCCTCCAGCTTTATTCTTTTTTTCATAGGATTGCTTGGGTGATTCAGGGTCTTTTGTGGTTCCATATGAATCTGATGACTTTTTTTTTTTAAATCTATTTCTTGAAAGAATGTCTATGGGAGTTTGATGGGAATTGTGTTAAATCTGTCTATTGCTTTGGGTAATGTGGTTATTTTAACTATGTTGATTCTTCCATTGCTTGAACATGGAATACTAAAGATACATACATACATATATACATACATATATATATATATATATACACATACATATATATATATATATATAATTTTTTAAGATTGCTGATTTCTCTTTTTTAAACTATAATAACATTAAATGCAGATTTTTTAAAAGATTTATATTATTGTTTTTTGACAGAGAGAGACAGAGAGAAGGGGGAGGGCCCAGAGCAGTCTCCATAATTGTATGTCCTCAGTTTTTGACATGGTTTTGTTCCACACAGGTGGGCTGGGGTCATGCAGGGTGGGAACCAGGCCAGGGGCCTCCCGCATAGGAGGCATGCCCTGGGAGCTGGGGGCTGAACTGAGTCGCCTCCCACACATGGGAAGCTCGGGCTGGGATTCGACCCTTGGTCCCCAGAGCTGCAAAGTGAGTGCTTGACCCACTGAGCCATCCTGGCTTCCCCAAAATGCAGAATTCTTAGAAAGAAGAGAAACTTATTTATTGTCTTTGTAATTCCTTTCCCCTAAGTCTGCTGTGGTACACCACATTTACGAGTCTTTAAGGCAAGTGAGCCTTGCTCAGCAGCTTTACTTCCTCAGGTGCATTTGTTAGATATATGTTGCTGAAAAAAAAATCAGTCAAATCATTGGCAATTATGTGTTTGTAACTATGTACAAAGGTTTACACACAAATTCTATAAAAATCTCCTATATGAAAATCTGTGTAACTTTTTAATGTTGAATGACAGTACTGGAAGAGGATATGTGTGGCTGAAAAATCAGTAAACTTCTTGGTAATTTCTTTTTCTAAGGTTTTTACTCACCCCCACCCCCCAAAAAAACCAAGTATTCTGAAAATAAAAATGAGTATTGTGTAAGACAAACAGCTTTTAATATTAGAAAGAAAATACTGGAGAAAATACTGTAAGTAAACAATAGTTCATCAATAGGTTTTAAAGAAAAAGTTTAAAGAAAAAGTTTCCAGAGTAACAAGAAGCTTTATTATTATTATTATTATTTTTTGAGTCTGGTATATGGCTCTGTATGTGTGTGAGGCAACAAGAACCATATTCTTTAGCCTTGTCATCTTTTTTTATAGAAGAAATTGAAAAAGGATATTAGAATTAGCTTTTATCTTCTTCATTGATTTGCAGGATTGTTAATATAAACCCACATAGAAATTTCTAAGACATCTGATCCTTTTTAGTTCTCAACATTTATAATAGCTGCAATTGTAAGTATGTTACTTTGCAGGGACAGGACTTTGACATTGATGAAATGCTTTTGCTAGTAAACCCTACTCAATTGAAAATAGACTGAAAATGGACTATGTTGCATTAGGGTCAAATCAGTTAAACAATTGAAAGAAAGGCTATTTCAGGTAGAATATGATTAAATCCACGGTTTGGAGAAGGCAGATATTCATTTCATTAAATTATAATACTTGGCAAAATATATAGTGCTCCTCACCTCAGTAATCGTATTTTGAAATGGAACAAAAGGCTATATACACCCAGGAAAGGTTTCATGGATGATTGGTGACATTAGAGATATGCCTTGAATGATGAGTAGGAATCAGTAAGTAGGGATGACATTATAGAAATATTGCATTAAAAGTTGTATTTAAGTTCTGGGAAGAGGAAGCAGATCAGTATTATGTAAGTGAATCACTTTTGCCAAACAATACAGTAAAAGAGTACAGGGATCAACTGGCAGCATGGCTAAACCAGACCAGTGGAAATAGGAGGCAGAAAGACATGTTCTCTTCACAGAGAAATTGATTGTTAGCTCAAGTGAGAAGAAATAAAGCCTGGAGATTAGGGTGAGCCTAATTGAAATAAAATGGGAAAACCTAGTGCAAGAATGCTGTAGAAAGCCCCATGATGGCAGGAAGTGTGGCTATTTGGTTACCCCTGCAGCTAGATACCTAGTTTGGTGTCTGGCACTTAGTAAGGAAGGATTATTTATTGAAGAAATGCATGAATATATGAAAGCTATAACTTATAGGACTTAATATCTAATGAAATGAATGTAGCTAATTGAGGGTATGACTAAAAGATGAGTCAGGCTTACTGTGACAGCAGAAATATTGAGTTAGGAACAGCAGCCAATTTCAGGGGCAGAGGGTGTGTTCATTTTCGACAGGCTTGGTTAGAAAACCCAACAGGATATCCAGGTAGAGATATCTAACAGACAGTTGAAATAAGAATTTTTCACGTAGAAAAGGGTATTTTGCTGAAATAAATGAATGAGACATCTTCCAAGAAGTTTTGATTTTTTAATTATTTATATATATGAAATTCTGTTTTTTTTCCTTATCTTCATCAGTTATAAAATAAATTTCCCCCCACTTTAATTTTTCTACTTGCTTCGCTCTTATTCTGTTCCAGTCATGATTACTGCATAGCAAACCACCCCCAAATTTAGTAGCTTAAACTGTCAATTTATTAATTATAATGTCTCTCAGAGTTTTTGTTGTTGACTGGACTTAGCTAGATGCTTAGAATCTCTTATGCAGTTGTGGTCAGGTTACGGGGCTGGTATTAAATACTTCTTCATTCACATATCTAGTGCTTGGGTTGAGAGAGCTGGAGTAGCTGCAGGCTGGTTGGACATATGTCTCTCTGTGAAGCCACTCTACACATGACTAGCTTGGAATTCCTTATAGCATGGCATCCTTGGTGTAGTCAGACTTTTTACATGGTAGCTGGCTTTCCCTGGAATAACTGTTCTAAAAGAATAAGGAAAGAAGCTGCATGGCTTCTTATGACCTGCATTAGAAGTCATGCAGTATCACTTTCACCATATTCTAAGGGTGCAGGTTAGCCCAGATTCAAGAGGAAGGGACTGTATACTCCTAAGTGCGTGGTTCACTGGGAGATCATCTTTGAAGGCCAGCTACCATATTTCTCATTTTATTTTTGTTTGTGGGTTTTTGTTTTGTTTTGCTTTTGCTTTTTAACTGTGAAGTTTTGAGGATTAAACAAACATCTATTTATGTAACCACCAGCAGATCAACAAACAACTTGGCCAACACAAGAGAAACTCCCTCCACCTAACCATTTTTGTAATAGTCCTAATTATAATACAATGACCTTCTTTCCATTAGAGGTAACCACTATCCTGACTTTTATCATAATCATTATTTTATTTTTTTTCATTGTATAGTCACCGTCTCTGTGCATATGCCAAGACAATATAATTTATTTTTGTTTGTTTTTCAGTTTTATATACATGGGATTATACTTTATGCCCTCTACTGAGACTTGTTCAACATTGTAATCACAAATGTTATATAGACACTGTTTATTCATTTGCATTGTTGTATAAATGCCATTGTTTGAATATATTCAGATTTATAAAAAATATTTTTACTATTTATATTTTAGGTTGGCTTGTTTCTACTTTAGAGCTATTACACATAATTCTGCTATAAACACTCTTGGACATGACTGCTTATGCAAATTTACAAGTTTTCCTTTATACTTAGAAATATTTTTAGATGTGGAATTGATGGGACATCCAAAATAAAAATCTTCAACTTACTTAGAAAAGTCAAACTACTTTCCCAAGTGGGAAAACATGTAGCATTTCTATCTGCAAGTATGTGAGCTCTCATTACACCACATCCTACCAATACTCGGTATATTAAATGTTTTAATTTTTATTAAGCTGGTGGATGAGTATAGCTCTTCAAACTCATTTTAATTTGTATTCACCTTTGTTACTAAGGTGCAGTAACTTTTTGTATTTATTGACCTGTTGGAGTCTGCTTCCCCCAACCCTTTAAAAATCTTTATCAAAATCTTTCTTTATTAAATTTATTAGGGTGGCAATAGCTAGTAAATTTATATAAGTTTCAAGTATACATTTCTATAACATACTCTATATAATGCATTATGTTCACTACACAGAGTCAATTGTCCTTCCAACACCATATGTTTGACCCCCTTTACCCTCTTCTACCAGCCCCTATTACCCTCTAGTATCCACTAAATGGTGTGTATGATTTTGTGTTTGTTTGCACTTGTTTTTATAATGAATTGTCTCTTTTTATTTTATTGATTTGTAGGAGTTTTAATATTTTATGGAGAGTAGTACTTTGTCTGAACTACATAGACTTGTTTTACATAGACTTGTTCTTATGTTAAACATATTCTGATCTATCAATGTTGTCATTTATCCCTTTATTAAAATGACATAATTTATTGTTCCTGTGAAATAGCATAATCAAAATGGGAATGTTAGTATATTTTAAAAATAAAAGGCATTAATACACTGCCAGCTTTGAAAACATCAAATGAAAGCACCATAATGATTGGTGCTTTCATAAGAGAGATAGATAAAGCAGAGAGAAAAGAGCATCAGGGCTGAAAAGAAAAAAAAGAAGTAACATAGAAAAGGAGTAGTCCAAGAGGTTAGGACAACAATCAAAATTGTATATTGCCTCAAAAACGGAAAGAAAGCAATGCAAGAGTAGTAGTTATTGTTAAGAGTAATAAGTTCTGAGAATCCAGGGACCATCAAGCTTCAACAGTTTCTATCCTACCCTAATTCCTATTTTGCAGCAAAGTGCTTCTGTTTAGCCTGTCAGATGCTATACAAGTGTCAGGTGGCCAGTCCTTTTCTCTAGCAGTCCCTTGGCTCATCTGCTTTCCTCACTCATGTTATTGTGAGAGCCTTAAGATCTTTCTATAAAGGGAACCAATCACTCTTGACAGATAGGGACATTGAGACACAATCTATCTGTGTCATTCAGAATCAGCAAGATAACCAGGAAATTGGGCATGAAGTAATTTCTACTGATGGTTTTAATGTGATACACTAATCTTCAGTGTTCCTTCTCCATTCATAACCAGGACTTAGATGTCAGCTTCTACCATTATTTATGCTATAGAGAACTTAAAAGGAAGGTCAAAGGCAAGCAATCCCAAGATTACAAAGAGAGATCATTAAAGTGACAATTTATTGTTATAGGGTAGGATGGAAATTAACTTTAGAATTGAACTTTATTGATTCTTTTGGTATCAGGTTTTTCTTTTCGTTTTTTAATTTGGGAAATAATATGACTATCACCAAGCTACTCAATTTTGCAAATAACCAAAACATGATACAGGATTTACACTCTCTTAAAATAATGCTGTTAGAAGATAGATGAATAATCATCACACATTACAATGTTTTCTGCACTGTAATGGGAGAGATATTTTATGTGATTAATAATGGCACATGATGTGTTTTTCACTATAACTTAGAATAACAAGGTAATTGTAATGGGTTTCTTACTTTAAATATACGAGGGCTGTCCAGAAAGTATCCAGCCATGTAACTGGTCTCGTTATATTGACAATAGCTGGATTTATTTCCGGACAGCTGTTTAGTTGTTTACCCTAAGGAAGGATGGTAAGGTAACTATGTTCCTAATAAAATGTTTTATGGTAAAAAAATATTTTTTGAAACTCTTGATGGAGTTAATTTCTGAGGTTTTTAAAGATACTTCAAATGTTTTCTCTAACTATTACCGAACAGCACTATAATCTCATGTGAAAAGTAGACATGTCCATTATGGTATTGGGGCATAATATAGCTCTGTATTGCTTTTCACTTCTGTGCCTTCCTTCAAATAGCAGGCTGTCAGGAACCTTTCTGATGTAATTGCAATTGTGAATAATGGCACCGCCCACAACCTGTTTTCTGTTTTGTATCTGCTGTGTGTTCTGCAAGCACATAAGAAAAGTTTCTTGGGGATTTCGTGGTACATAGAAAAATCTAGAAGGTGCTGAAGGAGCTTGATTGAATCTAATAACTGAAAATAAAAGTTAATATTTTCAAATTCTAATATTGGGCCAGTGTTTAAAAATGTACATGGCTCATGCTATTTGATTCTGATCTCAATCCTATAAGAGACACTATTGTTGCCCCTAGTTATAGAAAAGGTAAATAAGCTCTGATAGGTCAGTCTCAAATAAGGGAGTCTCCTGGGTGGAGTATTTTTGTCCTTCCAAATCCCCCCCCCCCCTCAAAATCTGATAGAGCAACTATATAGGTAGACAGACAAACAAAAGCCCATTGACAACATCAGCTACAAAACAAGGTAATAAGAAATTAATTATAATGAATTCCAAAATATGCAAGGGAAGGGACCAAATACTATTAATAAGAGCAACTGGATGCACGTGATACTAGTGCGTGTGCATAGGAATGCGCAAAAAGACATGACCCAAAATTAACAGAAAGATAGATTGGACAATCCATGAATTGAAATGGAAACTATAAAAAAGAAACTTTTCCAAGAGAAGTCCATAGCTTGTCTCTTCTAATATATTTTAAATGGATTTAAAGATACTAAGAGAGATTAAAAAATGTGATTAAATAATATTTGTCATGATGTGAAGAGTTTTCTATGTGTATTTTCTCATCAGTGGACCTCAAATCACAGGAAGAGTGATTCCTGGCCATATCTTCTTCTTTTTGTACATATACATTGTTGTATTTTAAGTCTTCTTATTTATAAATTCAATTCAATTTCACACCATGGTTGTGATGGAATTTTGTTGTTTTTATCACTTTCCCAAAGAGGACTCATTTGTTCAGTAAGGAGAATGGAGGGGATTATAACACAGAATTTAAAAATTCTCATTAGGGGAAGCCCGGATGGCTCAGTGGGTTAAGCGCTCACTTTGCAGCCCCGGGGACAGAGGACTGGGTCCCGGTCCTGGCCTGTGCGGAACCATGTGCTGAACTGGGGAGTTCCCCCAGTTCAGTTCTCTCTCTATCTCTGTATATCTCTCTCTCGCTCTCTCTGTCTCTCTGTCAATAAATAAATAAATAAAACATAAAAAAAAAATTCCCATTACTACTTTAATAAAAAGTATGCAACAGAAAAAATAATGGAAATCATCTATTAAGTAAGTGCCCAGAAGCTGGTATTTAACTCCTCAGGACAGCTTTTCAAACACAACTAGCTTCAAAGATTTTGCCTGAAAGCTAGACCCTCTAGGAGAGATTCCTAGGTCTACCGTAACAGATTCCCATGCACTTCATGGCTTAAAACAACAGACACTTGTTCTCTCCCAGTCCTGGAGGCCAGAAGTCTGAAATCAAGGTGCTGGCAGGCTGCATTCCTTCTGCAGTCTTTAGGGGAGACTCCTCCCTGTCCTCTTCCAGATTCTGGTGGCTCCAAGCATTCCTTCACTTAGGGCAATATAACTTCAGTCACTGTTCATATGTTCTTCCTCTGTGTGTGTGTGTGTGTCTGTGTCCTCTCCTTTTATAAGAGCACCAGTCACTGGCTTTAGGGCCACCCTATTCTAGGGTGATCTCATCTAGAGATCCTTAGCTTAATTACACCCACAAAGACTGTTTTCCAAATAAAGTCATATTTGCAGGTTCCAGTGAAATTACTTCTTTGGGAGCCATTGTTCAATTCACTGTGGAGTCTAATCTATAGATAAGTAGGGAAGGTCTTTTCATACACTTGAAAATGTATCAGTGGGAAGGATTATAATATACTCTTTTTTTTTTTTAAGATTTATTTTATTTATTTTTGACAGAGACAGAAACCGACAGAGAGAAGGGGAAGAGCCCAGAACAGTCTCCATAGTTGTATTTATATCATCAGTTTTCGACATGGTCTCCTTCCACACAGGTAGGTGGGGGCCTCACAGGACAGGGGCTGAGGTCTCCCACATGGGAAGCACACCCCAGTTCAGCATATTGGTCTGCATGGGCCAGGACTGAGATTCGATCCTCGGTTCCTGGGGCTGCAAAGCGAGCACTTAATCCACTGAGCCATCCATCCCAGCTTCCCCTATAATATACTCTTGCCAATATCATGATTAAAACAAAAAACAACTTAGCCTGTGATATTTAATGAAAGGAGACATTTACATCCTGAGTTGATTTTTCACTCATAGTAAAAGTAAATGCAATTTTATTAGCATGAAATCAATTTTGTTTTAGAGAAAATTGATACTTTACTCTGAAGCTTCTCAGAATTGTGAGTTATACATAAAAATCAGTTTCTTCTACTGGGATGTTAATGGGATAATCTTGTACACTAGAAATAAAAGTCAAGTCAGAAAGTGCCAGAGGCATATTTTACAAAATAATTTAGTTTAATGCTTTCATATTGGGCCATAGCTTTACTACTACTATTATATTATTATTATTATTAATTATTAATTCCTAATGTTTTACATGGTTCCCATTTGGGATCAGTCATGAAATCACGGTCCTGTGAATGTGAAATATACCTAGGGAATTCTAAAACAACTGAAATGTTTCTACAAAGAGAAAATTGAAGAGAAAAAATGTTCCTTTTAAATTGAGTTTTCTTTAATATTTCCCAAAAAGGAAACCTGGAAACATTGTCAGTTTATGAATAAAAGTAAAGCATCTCATTCTTAATGTGATGGTGCACAAGCAAACTTTAACTAAAAGAGTAACAGTAAAGAGAAAATCATTGCATGTGCTATTTTTATCTTTAAGAGGGCATGGAATCTTCAAATGCAAGAGAGAGATTGAGAAGTACAGAGGCAGAGAGGGAGAGGGAGGGAGGGACGGAGGGAGGGAGGGAAAGAAAGAGAAAGAGAGAGACTGTTCTGTCACATTCAGCAGTGTTATGTTTGCTGCTCCTCTTGAAGTCTGGTAGGAAATACTTGTGTTTTCTCTTACCTAAAAGGAAGAATTAGCTAAAAGGAAAGAAAGCAGTCAGTACTAGAACACATAATTGCTGTACCTCATTTGTTTGTAAGTCTGATTAAGCTCTTTTTTGTTTCTGTTTCTCAGCCAACATTAAAAATTCCACATAATGAAAACCCTCGTATACTACTTCATAGAACTTTTTGCATATAAATTCTGGGAATTAATCTTTGGGATAGAGAATATTGGGAACCTTGTGCTCCCTCTCAGAAGTGGTTATTAAAAGGTCTAAAATCTAGTTCAGCAGAGACAACGATGCTAACCAAACATTCTGTCTATTTCCTTACATGTTCCAGTCCCCTTGCAGTGAGAAGGGACCATATGATTAGTTCTAGACAGTGAAATGAGCTGAAGCAATAAATGTCATTTCCTGTCTGAGGCAAGGGGGAAAAAATTCATGGTTCTCCAGCTTTACTCTTACCACCAAATCACCCTTTGTTAATGGTGGAGTTACACATTTGAAATAGCCTGAATCTCTGAACTGTCACACTGAGTTCAGCATTCTGGAGAGTCCCCAAACTGCCAGAAGACTTTATTTATATGAGTGAAAAACTTTATATTTTAAGCTGTTGAGATTTAATGATGCATTATTTCCACAGAATAAACTTATCCTAATATGCCTAATATGTCTAAATTGTTTGAGATTTGCTGAAGTAATTGTTAATAGATGTGAAAAAAAAATTAAATGCTACAAAGTGGCAATCATTAGTTAAATTTGCTTAAATCTCCAATTTTTTGATATTTCTTGATGCTTTTGTTAGTATTAAAAGTAAAGTATTCTTGTGATTATGGACATGTATATATTATTAGTTATTATTTTCAGTTTTACTAACAGAAAGGTTTGTGGTTACAAATTTCATTTATCCTTTTCTTAATCCTCATTAACTTATTTTTTCCCCACACAAAGTTGTGTGGGAAACCCAGAAATCATAAATTTTCTGATATCAAATATTTCCTTCCAGTTATTTATAAATTATATTTAGTTAACTTATTCATCTGACATGACTGGATAGAAGTTTTGGCAAAGCCAAAATTCAAACTCACATGGATTTGTTTTTATTGTTTATGTTTGTTTGTTTTTACTTTGATGAAACTGATAGAATGGATTTGGAAAAACCACCAAAGCTCTGACCCACTCATATAAATCATTCTCTCTTTATTTTTTTATGGGATTATACAGAAATTATAGACTATGCCATTGCTGTTAAGCCCTGTGGACACCCTAAGTGATTTGAGCCTATTCTTTTATAAATTGCCATATCTGAATTGAAACATCACCTATTAATGATCTTGGCAGAAAAGGGACATATGACTCCCACCTCTAACCAATGGAGATTACTAATATTTTCTAAAATAACTCACAACCCCAAGACCCTTTGGGCATCAAACTGCACGTGTATATCAAGGCTATGATAACTACTTGTTGTACAGGTTCTATGTAAATATTGGTAACCTCCATTAGTCAGAGATAGGTACCGTAGGTGGCAGCTGTATGAATTTCTGTGAAGATCATTAACAAGTGGCATGGCTTGATGAATACATATCTCAGAGTACATTTTCCCAAACAGGAAGACAAACAGCTTTTTCTATTGGTAATGGAAGTTGCTCACTCCTATAGAACACCCATGTAACACTGTTAAAATAGGTTAACATATATACAATTTAACACAGCTTCAAAAGGTTACATTCTAAAGTAGGGAAGATTTATTTTGTTTTTGAAAGAAGGTGTGTGTGTGGTGGGAGGAAGGGCCCAGAGCAGTTGTACATCATTAGTTGTGACATGGTTTTATTCCACACAGGTGGATGTGGGGCCACCTCTCATGAAAGGTGAGAACCTTTCTGCCATCCTGGCAGTTACAGTTGTGCCACAGTTCAGCATATAGGTTTGCATGGGCCGTGATGGGCTATGATTTGATCCCTGGATCTCATAGTTGCGAAGGAAGCACTCAATTTGCTAAGCTATCCCGGCATCCCCAGGAGATGGCAGTTTTAAATGTTGACATTATAGATTAGAATCAAGGTGGGATCGGAGACTGCTTCTTTGCTTCTAGCATTCTTCTAGTGCTGCCTGACATTTTAATCCTACAAGTAACATATGATAGGACTGAAACAATATAGATTTGTACTATAATCCCAGCAGGTAACATCTGTTGTGAGACTTTCTTTATGCTGTGAGTATCATCTTGAGCTGTTAAGACTAAGCCATGAATTAAAGAAAGTCAACAGTTAATTATATTTACCTGCACATTTCCATGTTTTCAAATTATACAAATGTGTCATTCTAAACAAACAAAAAAGTGTTTTATTCATTTAAATGGGGATTGAATGGAAGCATTTGGGAGACATAGAACTTTCTCCCCCCCCAAAAAAAAATTGGGGAACAGTAATAGGAAAATATATTAGTAAATCCATGATATGTACTCTGGAAGTTCCTTAAAAGCTATATTCTAGGGCCAGGTGATGACTAGACCCACCATTGACTATCTATTGACTGACCTCTTTTGTGGTGGAATTAAGGCAAAATGTACTAACATGAGTGATTAGATCTTAAACTCCTGTATTGGTAATTAGTAGGCAATAGTAGTGGCATACTTTTCATTACAAACACACAGTTGCATATTTATTTAGTTTAGTCATCTTAGTACTCTTTGCACATGGTAAATAATCCTAGGAAATTAGTAGCCATTCTGACTTTGCCTAAAATATTCAGTGTTAGTTTTATTGTTTAATTTCAGTTGAGTCTGACTACTGAGGGTGATTTTAAAGACCGAGGAGAGAAAATTTTCATGCAGAATATTTAACAAAAGAATAAATCCAATCAGCTTTACCCTACTGTTATCTTAATTTCTAATGTATTATTGTCTGCCCCCACCCCCACCCTACACACGAAGTGCTAAAAGCCCCAGTTCATTATTTCCTACACTTGATCTTAGCCAAAAGGCTGAATGAGAAGCGATCATTATTTCTTGAGCTTCCCTTTCCCCTTAAGCATTAATTTCCTAAGAAATGAAAGTTGATCAGAGACCGGTTATAAATTAGCAAAATTCCATAAATAGCAGTATATATTTTGCAGCACAACCTGGTCCTGCTATTACAATGGAGATTCTTAGTAGATGCAAGTCTTAAAAAAAGAAAAAAGAAAGAAAGAAAGAAAGAAAGAAAGAAAGAAAGAAAGAAAGAAAAAAAGAAAATAATTCTTCTTTTTATGTGCATTGTCTCACAGGGATAGCATTTCACTCCTTTTTAACGGGCTTTCCATAAATACTCTTTGAAGGGAAAATCATAGTGCTTTTAATGAGTCCTTTCAGTTTTCCCCCCAAAGTGCATCTGTTTCTTTTTCTATAGCCTGATGGATCACAGTTTACTAAAAGGCTTCTATCTACAAAAGAGTAGAGAGTTATTATGCTACTGCAGGACCTGTTTCTGGAGGGGTCAGGAATGTAATAGTCTAGTATCTTTCCTCTATTTTAACTTGATTCTACAGTTAAATTTGAGTCCACGTGAATCAATAGTTAAAATAAACACATCTAATCACATTTCAAAGAAAAGCATTCTAGTTAAATTCTTTATAGGTAAATAGAATTATAGGTAAAATATATTTATAATGTACAAAACATTATATATGTACACACATTTATCTGTATCGATATATAGCTATTAAAATTACCTAGTAAAATAAGTAGTAACCAACAGATGGTTTTGAAAACAAGATAAAATATAGACATTAATAGCTAACATTTTTTAACTGATACATATAAGCCAACTACAATTTTGGGTGCATCGCATGCACCCAAAATATCATCATTTAAACTTTAAAATAATACAATTAGCATAGACTTTTATTATCTCAGTCTTACAGGTGAAGCAACTAAGACACAGCAAGGTTAATTATTATGTACAATAGGGTTTAATAAATATTTATTTTTTATTGATTGAATTAACTATTTACCAAGGGAATATTTATTTAAATATAGTCATGCACTGCATAACAATGTTTTGGTTAACAAAGGACTGCATGTATGATGTCCCATAAGATGATAATGGAGTTGAAAAATTGCTATTGTGAGGTGTAGTAGCTCTAGTGGTCTAAATTGTAGCACAAGGCATTGATCACATGTTTGTGGTGATGTTGGTGTAAACAAACCTACTGCACTGCGAAGTTTTACAAATGTATAGCACATACCATTATGTACAGGACATAATACTTGAAATGATAATAAACACCTATGTTACTAGTTTATGTATTTACTACACTTATTTAAATCAGTATTTTAGTGTCCCCTTCTACTTATTAAAAAAACGTTTTGCCATGAAACAGTATGTCATGTGAAGCCAGCAGCGGGCAGCAGCCTCCTTGTGTATCTTGTGTCTACCATGTCTCCTGGTTGCATCATTTTCTCTTATGCTTGATTTCATGTCAGTTATCATGGCCCCTGAGCATTCTCACAAACATGAAATTGCCTAATGACACATTTCTCAAAACGCATCCCTGTCATTATGCAAGTAACTATATATATTTATATATTAAATATAATTTACATTATTTAGGTTTCATATATTTACATACGATATCGTAATATATACTATGTTATATATTTTATGTATTTAATTAAATGTCTAGTTGGTAAACACTAATTTAATAAAAATATTTATTAAATCCTAATCTATATAGAGTTAATTAAGCTTGTTGTGCCTTTGTGTGTGTGTGTCTGTCTGTCTTTTGTCTGTGCATGTGTAGTAGAGAATATATAAATATACATACTAAGGAGAGGGAGAGGGAGGCAATTCTCATGTCCCTGAGTTTCTTACATTTTTATACATATCACAACTGAGATCTTGTTTGCCCTCTTTTGTTCTGAACTATTTTCTTTTCAAGTATGTTTATGTAGTAAAACAACCTTGGAACACAGAAATAGTGTCTTTGTCTGAAGCAGAAATAGACTTACTTACAACCTTGGAAACAGAGATAGTGTTATTCCTCCAGAGAAAAGAACAGGCATGCTGTCCTTTATAAAAGATTCAAATTCCCTGAGCTCAGGATTTCTCCCTCTCCTATAAGGCTGTCCATGGTGCGTGTCTGTGTTACCTGATCCTCTTCACATTGTTGTGGGAATTAGTTCTGAGGCAGAAGTGTGATAAATGCTGACACTCTGACTACTGATACTGCTGTGAGTAATAAGTTCCTTGGTCTCTGACCGAGGTGCCTTGTGTCTTTTTGCTAGCATCCATGAAGCTGTCACAAGCCAACTTGTTAGCTTCCAAGTAGGGTAAAATCAGACACTTCATCTGTTCTTTTCTGCTTTCTGATATACAGATGTATTGTCTCCTTTCTGATCTATGTCAGAGTTCAAAAAGCATCAAACTTCACTTCCTGATAATTTTCTCTCTCTCTCTTTTTTAAATTCCTGCCAAACAATGGAAAGGGCAAGTGGAAGGGAACATAAAAGAAAATACAACAAACAAAAGGCTCAAGAAATAACAAGTTGGCCAAACAGACACACAACCATAGACGTTGTGACTGTGCTTTGTGTGTCTTACTCTGTGTCATGCGCTTAGAACATTTGGGACTTACCTGCTAAAAAGCCTATCTTCCCCTGAAAAGGTCATCTATCCCGCATTCTTTCTCTACTAAGGTCCTAAAAATTTCCTTCATAAAGCATAGGCTGACAGAATAGATATGATTTGGTGATAGAAAAGCAGCTTTTTAAAAGAGCTGTTTTGTTGAAGGATAGCAGTTCTTTGGAAACCAGGTAATAAATGCCAACTCCTTTTTTGTGACCATTGGAACTTATTCCTTCTTAAACCTGTTCTTTGTAATTCTAGATGCATTAGAAACTGACACTCCTAACAGCAATTGTTACTTTTAGGTTTATATCTATAACAACAAGTGCATTCTATAATCATGTAAATTTTATGTTACTAGCACTAAAACATCACTATGATTTTTTTTTTATTGTTAAATTTAATGGGGTGACATTGGTTGGTAACAATCAGACAGTTTCCCAATGGACAACTCCACATCACATCACCCATGCATC
>PVKE010007890.1:0-49321 GCA_004027555.1 Craseonycteris thonglongyai
TGCCACAGATGCATCACTTCTGCCCTCTTTGATCCTATCTAAAAGTTTCACTTTTTCGCTGATGGTCATCATCTTCTTCCTCTTGGGCGCCCCGGAGGAAGCTTTCGCAGGGGCACAGCGCTTAGGCGGCATTATAAGGGCTTAATTAATAAAAAAAGTTATCGCTTAAACAAAACAAGTTATCGCCAACACAACACTATAATACAGTATGCGAGACAGTCAACATCATGGACAAGACTGGCAAGATACAACAAGAGAAGATGCTAAGTGAGGCTGCGATGATGTGCAGACAATCACCTCACAGGGATAAAGCCACTCGTCCTCTCATGGGTCGATGTCGCACCGGAAACCAATCACGCGCCTTTATGAGAGCCCGTGGGAGGGACTCTGAGTCAACTCATCTCTTTGTTTGACACGCAGGGATCCTTCTCTCTCGCGCATCCACATGAAACAATGCTCCCTTCCACAATGTGGCTGCCGACATGGTTGTATTTTTTCATTTTTATTTTTTAATGAATGTTTTGGGAAAACCCGCGAAGCACTGAAGCCGCAAAACATGAAGCGGGAAGTCGCGAGGGAACACTGTATTTACATTTTTAATAGTAAAGGAATAGAAAGCTAAATATCACACTTTTCCCCTTGCATTATCTAAAATAAGTGGGGAAAATAGTCACAAAATCATTTATTGAATGTATTATATTTATCTCAAATGGACTTCAAAATGTATAAATTAATAAAATGCAAAAACCTATAAGTTTTGTGTTTATTTTCTGCCTATAAATGTAGATTAATGTATTATTTAGCCCTGAAGAAATTGAATAAAAGGTATAGGATCAGTTGTAAGTCAACTGTTTCCAACTCTCCATAATATTTGTTTTGCATCAGAATATGGAAAAGTTATTAATGTACACTATTGCTCTTTAAAGTCTTTAGTCTTGTGAGGTTCTTATGAATAAATTATAATCTAATTTCAGCCTTCTTTAGAATGATAAATAAAACAAAATCAGAGCATAAAATGAGAACTCTTTTAGGTCCAGAATATGAGTAAAGGATAGTCATTCTCCATTTCACTTCTATTTTTCTCAAATATTTTATCCATATTTTGGAGATAAAACAACAATAAAAATGGTAGACCACATAAATTGCCTTTATTATTTGTGCTATTTTTTTCCCTAATATGAGCCTTTAGAAATGTTTGAGAAATAATGCAATAGACCTTTTAAGAGAACATAGAAGAGCTCACTTTGTTATAGAGAAGTCAAAGGGATTGTCAATTTAAGCTTGAACAATCCTTAAGAAAGGGGCAGGCTTTCTTTTTTTTAATTAATTAATTAATTTTTCCCTTGCAGTTGATATTTAATATTATTTTACATTAGTTACAGGTGTGTAAATAGTGGTTAAACATTCATATAATTTACAAAGTGATTCCCCCTGATAAGTCTAGTACCCACAAGAAACCATACATAGTTTTTACAGTATTATTGACTATATTCCCTGTACTATTTTGTAACTACCAATTTGTACTTCTGAATCTCTTCCCTCTTTTCACCCACCTCCCCAACACCCTTTTGGCAACCATCAGTTTATTCTACATATCATCTGTTTTTGTTTTGTTTATTAATTTTGTTCTTTAGATTTCACATATAAATGAAATCATATGATATTTGTCTCTCTCTGTCTGATTTATTTTACTCAGCATAATACCCTCTAGGTCTATCCATGTTGTTAGAAATGATAAGATTCCATTCTTTTTTGTGGCCATATAATATTCCATTGTATGAGCTCTGTCTGGAATGTATCCAGCCATGTGATATGAAAAATATAGGCATTTATGGCTGGATCTTTTCTAGACAACCCTCATATATATGTACCAAATCTTCTCATCTATTTTTTTTTTTTAGCTTTTAATGTATTACTGTTTATTCAACACTGTTACATAGGCACAAATAATTACATTCTTTTCATCTATTGATGGGCACTTAACCCTAACCCTAAAGCTAACATTAACTCTAACACTAAACTTAATTCTAACCCTAACCCTTACCCTACCCTTAACTGTAAAAAAATCCCCAAACATTAACCTCAAGGCTAACTTTAACCCTAATAATAAATTCAACCTTAACTTTAACCCTAGTCCTAACACCAACATTAAACCTAATCCTAAACCTAATCATAGTCCTTATCCTAACCATATCCTTAATTGTAACCCTAATTTAAACCCAAAACCTAACCTGAAAGCTAACTGGAACCCTAAACGTAACTCCAATCATAAATTCAACCCTAATTTAAACCTTAACCCTAATTCAAACCCTAAACCTAACCCAAAATCAGAAAAAATAAACAAATAAAAGGGAGACCTCTCTTGAGTTTTATATATACCTCAAGACTACTGTTGAAACTCTGAAAGACAAAAAATGCCATTATTTCTCCAGACATTGGTTTGTATTCAAGTGGAACTGAGAAGATATCAAACTATTTTCCAAATTCATATAGTTTAAATTTTGTGATACCAAGATGAGGGGAAATACTGCCAAGCATGAAATTTGTCTATAAGCTACTAATTCCATAGCTATTCCCTCATGCAGAGAGCAACATGATGAGAAAACCAGAAGTTCAGGAGAAATTTTAATTATTTTACATACTTACTTTGTTATTGTTTTTAAATATGATACATGTTTCTCTGTTCATACCTATTTAAATCCAGTTCTGTCTGAAGGCAAATTAAATATCAGACATTCTCATTTTGACATTCTCATATATGAAATCTAGAGTTCCAATGATCCACAGAATTGAGATTCCTAGATGTTAAATCACTTGCCCAAGTCATATACCTGGCTGGTAGTAGAATCAGACTGAAATACTTTGGTCATATGCAAGCAAGCTATTTGGCATATCAACGACTTTCATCTTCTTTAAAAAAACATAATTATCAACTAAAAGTATGTACTCAAGGTAATTAGGCATATATAAAATAACATTTTTTCAAATTTTAATGATCTTATATTTACATTTGTTGTATACCTGAGTAAACACTAAAATGTAAACTCTTAAAACTTTGTTGATTATAAAAATATCTAACCCCTGTAAAAAGCTTCATAACACTTTGTATGATTACCACATATGATACAAACATTTGCTTTTTTTCCCAAAGTATCATGAAAATGTTGATAAAATTTAACTATAAAAGATTTCTAGCTACTCTTCACACATATTCAAAATAAAACAGGGCACTGATACCATATTAAGAGAAATGCATTGTTATTTTTCTTTTATGACTTATTAAGACATTCATGGCAGTCTAGTAGAAAATTTCCATCATCTAGGCGATTGAGCTTCTAGCCTTATTAGACCTCTCCATTCTCTCTTTGTAATATTCTAAGAGTGCTATATAGGCACATGTAGACTAGCAGAGCAGTGGGTTTCAGTCTCAGAAAAAGAAAAAGTATATTTAAAAAAAAATAGAACATGAAAGTTTAACACAGGTTTCCATGAGGCTGTAAGCAATGGTGCTGTACCTCCATTTACTCAAATGCAGATAAAAGATACTGGTCTTAAACACTAAATGATACAAACTAACAAATCATGTTTACTTTCTACATAATTCTGTTTTACTCGGTTTTCCAACCTCTTCCAGTTAGTGCCTATTATTCATCCAATTAAAATCATGCTGTCTTCTCATCACACTGTGGGAGACTAGAAATGCCCATTGCTTAAATCTTACCTAAACAGTACAAGAATACAGAGATACACTATGGACCGTAAAACTAAGTCATAATCCATATAATCTGGAAAGCATCAGGTTGCAGGAAGCTCAAATAATTTGGCTAACAGTCATTCACTACTGAAATCCTGGTAAACATTAGAAATGGTGAAATCCATGTTTTGATTCCTCATTAAAAGTGTCCTGAATGAAATGGAAAGTAGGAACTCCACTCCATTCTTATTTCTAAGATGATTACGGTAACCTTGCTTGTCTGTTTCTCTGACAACTTTCACCCGTTGCACTAGAAGGTCTAGGTTTCCCTCTCATCGTTTTTCTTCTACTCTCTTTCTATCCTCATTTCAATCATCTCTTTCTAAGCAAGTGTAAGGCCATGTGTAATGAATGTAATGTGATCATCTGGTCGTTTTCGCTCCCCTTCACCTTTATCTACCCAGGACAGTTTCATCTTCCTTTCAGAACTGCCTTTTCCCCACAGTCCATTCCATTTAGGCTGTCCCGACCCAGTTTTCCCATTTTCCCTTCTCCAATACTCTCTTCTCCCTACTCCAGGAATGGATATATGGCCCAAACGAAACAATCACTATATTCTATCTTTCTGGAAACAATGAATGGGTCAGAGATACATATTTGATTTGATTCTAAGTTCTGGGAAATACATTTTTCTTCTCGCACTCCACCTTAATTGCAATTTTGTTCTCCTATTAATAGAAAATTCAGAACAGTGGTAGACACTCTTCCAATAGGAATTAATTAGTCAAGTATTTTTGGTTTGAACTTCCTCTTAATCTAAACATTTGTTTGAGGTCTACAGCCTATTTTGTCTATTTTGTGCCAACATATTTTTGAAAGGAATATATCTAATTACTGGTTTGGTGAGTAATACATTATTAATAGTTCCCTTAGTCAATGAACTTGTTATTTCACTATTTGGTCCATGTGTTGATGCTACCTGAAAATGAAACCACAAAACCCAAATACCTAACAAAACTCTAGTTTAAATTAACAAAGACTTAAAATTAACATTTGTATATAAATCATGTAAAATATAGTCAAATGTATTGATGGCACACAGGTTTTTCTTGTAATAGATTGTAGAATTCCAGAAGTAGCTGGATGTAAAAGAGCTTGAAGGATATTGTAAAATAGATATTATAGTTATTTATTCATTGTCATACTTAGTACAATGAAAATATTACATAACTTGAACTGAACAAAATTTCTGGCCTAGACAATTGTGCTTAAGAAAATAAAGAATACAAAAAGAATGTTGAATATACTCAGTATGTAAATGTGTAGTTGTTTCGTGTTTACTTGGAAGACAATAAAAGCCAAAACCAAAATTTTATCCATGCAAAAGAAATTGACATGTTAGTTTTTCTTTCTCTGAAAATGGAAAAATTAATTTATTATGATTTATTTACACAATAAATTTTATAGGAAATATATTTAGAAGTAATGTGATAGATAGTACACCTAAGAAAAAATAAGCCTTTTTTTATGAGATGTTTATTTTTTCTAGACAGCAGCTTTTTTTTTACTGTCTATAATAAAATCTGTAGCATTCACGATTCTTTAGCAGTTTAAAAGTGTTTCTTTTTTCTCTGTAAATCCAATAGAAGGATTTATTTATTGAATTCATACCCTGAGATGTAAATTAAATGCTTTATATAAAGTGAAACTTATAAATCAAATTATAAAAGATATAGCTCTTATATAATAATCTTTATCCCCTGTGAATTAGGAAATTGTATTGGCCTCACCAGATTTTTTTTCTCTGTTGTACCACATGATAGTCTCTGATAACTATGGTCAAATAGTTTCAGAGAAGTAGTACATTCAGTTATTCATTTAACAAATATTTATAGATTACCTGCTATGTGTCAGGCTGGGTACAGAGCAGTAAACAACCAGATAAAGCCTCTATCTTAAAGGAGCTTACATGTTAGTAGTGGAAGACAGACAATAACAATTATATAAAATCAGAAAATGGTAAGTGCTATGGAGAAACAAAAACCAGAATGCTGGCTAGGTGAGATGGTTACTTTTTGTTTATCTTGGCTTGGCCATGGTTTTCAATTTTTGATCAAACATCACTAAACATTTCTGTAAAACTATTTTTTAAGATGTGATTAATATTTAAATCAGTAGACTGTGAGTGAAGCAGATTAACCTTCTTAATGTGGGTGGGCCTTATGTAATCAGTTGAAGGCCTCAAAAGATAAAGTTGAGGTCCCCTGAAGAAGAAGAAATTCTGACTCTAGACTGCCTTTAGATTTATGATGGCAACAACTCTGCCCTGGGTCTCCAGCCTATAGAATTTGGACTTATGGCCCCCACAATCACATAAACCAATTCCTTAAAATTAATCTCTCTCTCTCTCTGTCTCCCATTTACCTTACAATATTGCAAGGTAAGAATATTGCAAGGTAAATGGGAAGGGCCATGGTGAGAAAGTGATTGATATTTTACATAAGATAATGACAGCTCATTTAAGTCAAGACCTATAAGAAATGAGAGAGCTACCGATGAGGTCATCTGCATTAGAGTCTAAGTGAGAATGGCAAGTGTACAGGCTGTGAGGCAGGAGTATGTTCAGCATGATTAAGAAACAGCAAAGAAGTCATTGTGGCTAAAAAGAAATGAGCTAGATAGAGAGGGTGGTCCAAGATGAGGTCAGCTAAGTGGAGGAACTGATCTCTTACATCCCCAAAGGATATTAGCTTTTACTCTAAGGAGTATGGTAAGCCACTAGCAAAGGGCAGGGCAAGATGTCGATTGCAGTTCACTGGTGGGTCCAGGCAATTTTGGGGTGACTGCCTAAACAATAAAATAGCTAGCTAGTGGACTGCAACACTTGGAGAAATAGCCCTTCCCCAGAAAAAGTCTGCCCAGGGCTGTGCTAGAGGGTCTTTTCAGCAGAGGAATAACATGATCGTACTCCTTTGATTAAGAATAAACCCGACTGCCATGATGAGAGTGAATCAAAGGAGCAATTGCATTATCTAGGTGAGTGATGATAGTGGGTTGTTTTATAATGGTATCAGTGGGGGTGACTGGATAGTTTCTGAGTAAGTTCTGTAAATAGAGCAAACAATATTGAAACAAATGTGGAGTGTGAGAAAAAGAAAGGAATCAAAGTTTTTAACTTGAGCCACAAGACAATGAAGTTGCTATTGACTGAGATGAGTAACGTTGGAGGAAGAAAAGGGAGTGTGGGTCCAGAGATCAAAAGTTAGGTTTGGTCATGCTTAAATTTGAGATACTGATTATTCATCCAAGTGGCTATGTGAAGTAGGCAGCTGGAGTTGGGTCTGGCTTGGGGGTAATGGTTTGTGAGTTATTTGCTTAGCTACTTAATCTGGGTGTTGCTACATCTTAGTGAGTATTTGGGAAAATATGGGGGCCTTTTGGTTGTCATAATGACCTGAGAAAAATAACTTGGTATTTAGCGAACAGAAGCCAAAGGTTCTAGGATTCTTGCAATGCACAGGTCAGTCCTGACAACTTCTAAATTTCTCTGGATTTTCCGTAATTCTTGGAAGTTCTGCTGGAGTCAATTTCAGTAAAGCTGACAATTTGTTATCTTATATATTCTGAATATTTCAGGAATATAACTTCTATGCAAATGAACAGAAATTGTGCATTATTTTATTCTCAACTTTTCAAGAGTTTTTCTTTTCAGAAAATAATGTGACCAACAGTATCATCATTACTGATATTTGAGATAACAACCTACCTGTTCCTAAATACCAGTCTGTCTATAGTACTGTCATATCCAAATACATAGCAGAGGAGATTTGAGACACTTATTTAAAAATACATAGAATGAAATTCTATCAAATTAATGGACATACACGAAATTCAAGAATCTTATCAAATATTATTAACAAATATTATAAAATACTTCACCTTATTGTTCTTTGCATTTTAAATATTTTGCAACACTGCAGTAAGAAATACATGTTGTGAAATTATTTATTGAAACTTGTGTTGAATTGTACTGCTTTTTAAAAAACTTCATCCTCTATTTCCAGTTGTCTATCAAAGAATGTGGTCTCTAAGATCTCATTAAATAATAGAAGCAATTAGTGTACTTTTATGGAAAGATTTATTTTATATGATAAAATATATATAACATATAGGATACATTTGAACAATATATATATAAACATGGACCAAATCATTTATCAGAGTATCATATTTTCTCATTTCTATTATTTTAGTAGTCTACCCTTCGACTTATAAGCAGAGGGTGTAGTTTATGTAATTGGAATTTTCCACCCCGCACCTCCCCCCCCAAAAAGAATAAAACATTCATTCATGTGGATATTCACTAATAAGCAAGTAGATGGGAAAAGTAACCAATAGTTTTCAAATGTTATTGGACATCAGAATCACCTGCAGTTGAGTCTTAAGAATTTTTATTTCTAACAAGTCTCCTGGTGTTACTGATGCTCCATTGTGGGGATTATACTGAGAATCAAAATTATAAAGAACTTTAATTTTAATCAGAGGCTATTATACTTAATAAAACTAAAACATACAGATATTGGAAATCTGTAAAAAAAAAAAGACAGTGATTTGATTAAAGCAACTTTAGTAAAATTTATTTGACAAGAAATTAAAGAAAAGTTTGGATGACAGCAATAGACCCTGAAGTTGGTATAACCAACTGGAAATACTTGCAGATTTGAACCTTTCAAGGTATAGGCTAAGGTGGTCAAAAGAGTGTTGGGAGACTTTGGAAAGAAATAGAAAAAAGAACATAAAATGTTGTGTCATTGGATATTATTGGAATATAATGAGATGACTTAATGTCATTGGTAAAGGGAATCTTGGGACGAAGGTGTTGGAAGGAGACACATAGGGTACAAAATTTAAGGAAGCACTGGCTGGTTTCACTCACCTCTCTCTACTGGCCCTGTGTTTTATCAGAGAAAAGGCAGTACTTCTGAGGTTACTATCATATGTAAGAATATGATGCTTACTTACTTCAGTTAAAGTTATTTACCTCTTTTTTTTATCACACAGCAATAAATCACTTTTTTTTTCTTTTCATAACTGTAGTTTTTATGTTAGTGTCTACTCAAAACCTAAGATTTTTCATTTACTGGTTCTTCTGGTAAAGAACTACTGGTCTTTTTATTTATCTTGCAATCAAACTTAATTGTTATAAATCATTGGAAGCATTTGGCTACTTATTATGTATGTCTTTTAGGGTAGTCAAGCCTGTGCATTTGCATGATGAAAAATATTTTATTTTTCATGTATTCCATTCATTTTTACTTTATATGATATTATAGTTATAGAACTATATTGACTTTTATTAACCATTTGTTTTAGTAGGCTATATTATCTATAGGTTATATTTTAGATTGGGAATATTTAAGTATTACAATATATTTGTTACAAAATGCAGATAGCATCTGATAGAGATAAGATAGGGAATAAGTTGCTCTATTAGTCAAGGTTCTCCAGAGAAACAAAATCAATAGTATGTGTATATACAGAGATTTAAAATAATAATAATAATATTTAAAAAAATATTTTTTTTATATATATATATATATTTATTTATTTTTTATTTTTTTTTTTTTTTAAGAAATTAGTTCAGGGCATGCCAGATGGCTCAGTGGGTTAAGCGCTCACTTTGTAGCCCTGGGGTCCGAGGATCGAATCCCGCCCTGGCCCATATAGTCCCATATGCTGAACTGGGGTGTGCCCCTAGGTCAGTTCTTGCCAGGGCCCATGCAGGGGGCACCTAGCCTGGTTCCTGCCCTGTGCAGCCCTGCGCCCACCTGTGGGATGAAACTATGTTGAAAACTAATGATGTACAACTATGGAGACTGCTCTGAGCCCTCCCCCTTCTCTCTGTCTGTCTGTCTGTCTCTCTCTCTGTCAAACAACAACAACAACAAAAAACAATAAAAATAAATCTTAAAATAAAAGAAAAGAAATTGGTTCATGCAATTACGGAGGCTGACAAGTCTAAAATCTGCAAGGTAGGAGGCAGGCTGGAGACTAAACAAGAGTCCATGGTTCAGTTTAAGCATAAAAATGTTCTACTGCAGAATTTCCTCTTACTAAAGGGAAGTCAGTCTTTTGTTCTGCTCTGAACTTTGAGTGATTGGATGAGGCCCACTCACATTATGAAGGGCAATCTGTTTTACCTAAAGTCAACTGATTGTAAATGTTTACCAGATCAACAAATTCATCCTCTGCAATATCTAGTCCAGGTCAACCACTCCAATTGCATTGAGGACATTGCTTATCTATCACATTGTGGATATATCATTAGGTATTTCCACCTGCAATACACAAGGGTTCCAATTTCTCCACATTTTTGCCAACACTTATTATTTTTCTTTTATTTTGATAATAGCCAAACCGAGCTGGTATTTAATTATAGCTTTCATTTTTATTTCTCTAATGAGTAGTGATGATGGCATCTCTTCATGTGCTTATTGTTCATTTGTGTATTTTCTTTGGAGAAATGTCTATTCAAGTCCTTTGCTCCTTTTTTTTTCATCAAGTAAGTTGTTTATTTGTTTTTGTTGTTGTTGAGGCTGAAAACTTTTTAGTCCCTGTTTTCTGCAGGGCAGAATTCTCTACTTCTGCTTATTTTATGTACTCATAAGAAAGCAGCTCACTCATCTTGGCATTTTTCTCTCTTTTCTGATCTATGAAAGTATTAATCTTATTTTAAACACAGTAATGCATTTTTAAGGTTCTTTTTTCTACATATTATTTTTCATTGTTACATGTGTAGATAAGAAAAAGAGTCTGATTATAAAGTGAAAAAAACAAAAGAGAAATTATTGTTCTTTTTCCCCATATAGTTTTTTTTAAGATATGTTTTATTGGTTTTTAGACATGAAAGAGAGAGAGAGAAGAAGGGAGAAGCCAGAGAGCAGTTTGCATCATTAGTTGTGACATGTTTTCATTTCACACAGGTGGCTGTGGGTCTGCATGAAGGAGGAACTGAACTGCATGGGAGGTGAGAGCACTCACCTTGGAGCTATCTGGTGGTTACCAATTACACCACAGTTCAGCATATGGGTTTGCATGGACCATGTCCAGGATTCAATTCCTGGACCTCGCAATTGTGAGGCAAGTGTTCAACCACTGAGCTATCCTGGTATCTCTCCCATATAGATTTTGAGGATTTTGAAAAATACACTTATAATCATATAACTATGTATTGGTATACGAAGAAAGAATAGCCCATCTTACAGAGATGTCCGGATAGAGAAGTGGGTAGTGGCCAGAGATAAAGCCTGTTTGCCTCACAAATATTCAATATGTTGTTCTATTTTATAAAAGACCAAAAGGCTTTAGGGCACAATACCTCAACCTTGACATTATTGATATTCTATATTAGATAACCATGTTGCAAGAGACTGTCTTGTGCATTGAAGGATGGTTAGCAACAGTGCTGGTCCCAACCCACTAGTTTCTGACAGCAGCCTCCCATCATACTAAGCAAAAAATCTAAAGATATTACCAATGGGAGCATCATTTTCCCTGGTTGACAGTCACTGCTTTAGGGCTATGAGTGTGACTTTAGGGTGTATAGTATACTTAAGAGTGATCCATCAATAGAGAGAAAGTGGAGTCATAGTGAAATATGGGATAATATCACACTGGAGTCATAGTGAAATATGGGATGATAGTATTTAAACATCACAGACCTTCGTTTCAATGATAGATGCCACTGTAACTGTACTCAAACATGTTGGCTTCTGGGTTTTTTTTTCTTCAATTAAAAAGTGGAATAGTAATGCTATGTAACCATTCTATACACATATGTTAAAAGTAGCCTCAGACACTCAAAGAACTAGTTGGAGAAAACACTTGGATAAATCAAAGAGAACTTTCTCACCTAAAGGATACAGAAGAAAACCAGTATGTTGAGGCTACCTGGCAGACAAGCCTCAAGCAGGGCAGAAGGAGATGCTTCGCCCTGAGACAGGATGGGAGACAATGTGGAGGCACTGGAACTGGTGGGAGGATGCATATTTGGGGTTAATATTGCAGTGAGGGAATGAAGTCAAGTCAGAACATCAGGCCTAAGGGTTTTCTTACAGATGTGACCTTAGATATATAAGACCCAGGTCATCCTGTAGCAGAGTGAAGAAGGGAGAGGCTGCTAAAGGAGGAGGCTGCCCAGAATAGCTGTAAATAAGCAGACAGGCACCTCCGGATCTCCCTTCTGTTACAATTAAAGCTAGGGGGAGCTGCCCGGAGGTAAGTATAATTAGCAGTAATAGACTGAAACTCACAGGAACCTAAACACTGCAGATTGGTGGAGGTAGAAGTAATTAGTGGTAATGGGCAATGGTTAACAGGGGAAGAGAGAGACCCTCCTGTCAATTACTGGTGAGGTTATAAATACAGAAGGAGGGCTTTTTAGACGGAGAGCTTTTGTGCAGGAGTGTTTACAGCCTGGGGGTGTTTGCAGTTTGCAGGAGGCAGGCAGCTTAGGCCCAAGAACAGCAGCGGACCAAGCCTGGCCCTAGAAGCATAGCCAAACAAGATAATCAGACAGCCAGTAGTGAGGGGCCTCAGCACTGGGAACCCTGGGCTTGAAAGACCAGAGATGGCCCGTCTACTTCTGTGGAAGTCCGAGGTTCACCTGAAGAACTAGAATGCCAGCTGCCTGTGCTTCCCAGAGGACAGTGAGCAGAAGAAGACCAGAGATGGCCCTTCTGCTTCTGTGGAAGTCTGAGGTCCACCTGAAGGACTAAATGCCAGCTGCCTGTGCTTCCCAGAGGATGGTGGGCAGAAGGGCAGAAATGGCTCTCTCCTTTCTGCTTGGGCTTTTTTGGACTTTGCTTTCTGCTGCCTTGGAGATCTGCATGGAACATCATTCTGAAGCCTCCAGTCTTGTCCAAAGGACAGTATTGTTAAAAGGGAGAAGGGCTCCGGGTGCGATCTAGGATGGGTCTGGGGGTGCGGCAGGGTTATTTCTCTTTGCATGTTATATGTAGCTCTGAAATACAGGTTCCTCTCCTTTCTTCCACCCAACCTCCGCCATCTTGGGTAATGGGGGCCCCTGTAATAAACGCTTATTCTATGACCCAACTCCTGTGTCAGCCTATTGGCTGAGTGGCGCAGACAGCACGAGCCTAAACACTGTTTTCCTCCAGTAACAATCCTACAAATAGACTTGCCTGAAAACAGGCTGGAAAACTTTTTACCTGAACCAGATGTCCCTCATCAATTCCAGAATTATTTAAGACATGACAAGTAGTCAGGCTTGAATGAACTTATCATTTATTATCATTCTCCCCAGGCTAACAGAGCCTTGTTCAAGTACCTTCAAGAATTTCTATGTTGGGAGCTAGAATGATGAAAAATTTCCCAGAAGTATCTGAGAGTCATACTAACCATTGGCCAGGGTAGGGCGTATCCCGCAATTAAATCCCAGAAAAGATTGTTTCAGGAATTAAACAGAGTTAAATGAAACACTGCAAGTTCCTGATTCATACGTGCTCAGTAAAAAGTAGCACCATTATTATCATCATTGCTGTTATACCTTTTTGTTGTCCTTAAGATAGTGTAGTGTAGGGAAAGCTGGGATGGCCCAGTGTGTTAAGCGCTCGCTTTGAAACCCCGGGGACCGAGCATCGAATCCCGGTCCCGGTCCCGGCCCCGGCCCATGCGGACCCACATGCTGAACTGGTGTGTGCCCCCAGTTCATTTCTTGCTGGGGCCTATGCGGGAGGCTCCTGGCCCGATTCCTGCCCTGCGCAGCCCCGTGCCCATCTGTGGAGTGAAACTGTATGGAAAACTAATGTCAACTATGGAGACTGCTCTGGGCCCACCCCGTTCTCTCTGTCTCTCTCTGTTTCTCTCTGTCAAAAATCAATAAAATAAATCTTAAAAAAAAAAAAAAGATAGCATAGTGCAAAAAGTTCACACTGCAGTCCCTGATATAAATGAAGTCCCAGCACTGACTTCCTGGCCTGGGTTGTAGCAATGGGCAAATAGATCAGAAATTAGGTTTCTTGATTGCCTCTAGAAGGAAATATTTAAGGAATTATTTCTGCTTAACAGTCTTGTAGCGTGTATCCAGAAAAGAAGTAATTGGAACATAAGAAAATCTAGATAGATTTAAGGGACAAAGTAAGATTGTAAGACTAAAAGAAATAAACATATCCTTTAGGCTTCTGCAAAAGACTCAGAAATACGAGATCTGTCCAGAAAACATTCAGCCAAGTATTGTGAAAAATAGAGGCATTTATAGCTAACTTTCTTTTTTTCCGGACAGCCCTCGTATTGATAAGGCTAGTGATTTGTCTTCTAATGTGTTCCTATGGCCACTAAATTTCTTAACGTGGATTTTTGAAAATCTTTTGAGTAGGACTCATTTGAGAAACAGGGAAAAGAGGATTCAGGGTTTTATTACTCAGCACTTTAGTCCTGCAGTTTAGGAAAGTCAAACAATGAATTCTGTAGTCACAATTTATTTTTAAACTGTTACAGCAATCATTAAAAGTACTGTGTGTTTACTTTGTGTAAATCAGGCTAATTAACAGGGCTTTATTATATAGTTATAATAAAAGTACTCTATGTTTACTCTGTAAATAAGCTCATTCAGAGTAACTTATTTGTAAGTTTTTCCTCTAGAAATTGCTGATAAATATTAAGGAAACAGTTTAACTTAATCTTGGTGTATCACTTGTAAATTTTAAATAATATATATTACCTTCCTTCTCATTAATTGGTCACAAGCTAAAACTAACAAATTGTTGTAAAATAAAGGAAAACTGAGTAATTATGATATTTCTGAACTGTGCTAAGGAACTACCTGAATCATAAGCTAATTTTGTTAAACTATAGGCATGATGGATCTGCTTTGGCAATCTATATTCTAAGAACATGGGAAAGAAGAAAATTAAGAATGCCATGTGGGAATTAATTATGAATGGAGATACACAGAGTGACTTAGTGCTGTGTAATGGGTTGCAGGCCAAAGTAACTCTAAAGAAAAACTGTGTCGTTTGGAAGGAGGGTGAGCAAGCTAGGAAAACTGAAAAAGAGGTGAGGTGGAGAGCATACCGGTACATAGACTGTGTACTAGCCACTGCTGCCTTAAAATGGATTGTCCTAACCCAATTCATCTGACATCTCTGTCCTTATGGCAAAAATACACCTATTGTCAAGGTTATTATATATTCTATGTCACCTAGTATATAATTTACTCATTTAATTGCCTTTGCTCTAATTTTATGTTCATCAAATAACTATTTGATTCTAATCTGGTATTCCAGATATACAGGAAAAGTGGTATTATGCCGATGTGAGCATATCAATTCTAATAATCATTGTAATAATAAATTGTGATTCTGTCTTACACATTGTATCTTATGACTCTGAATCACATAGGCTTGATCCTAAAAGAAGTATGACCCTACAGAGGCTGGTAGATCAAAGTCCTGACCCTGCAAAGCAGCAATCTAGCCTCCAGTCTATGGTGCATTCACCAAGATTAATGCCACTTTCTTGGCAGCCTCCTATGGGCTTCTCTAGGTGACAAGCACCTCTCCAACTTCCCTAAAACATCTATTGTATATTAGCAGTCTACATTAAAGTAGTAAAATAAACAAGCATATTAAATTACTCTGAATTCATGATAACCAATTGCAATTTGGCCCTTCTGACTACCAGATACTCCCATGCTTCCCTAATCAGCTCATTCCAATCTCTAAAAGAAATATGTCTCATCTTCACTTCCCACAAACATCATACCCCACCCTTCATCAGTCACTTTCAGTGGATGACCTTCCCTGAAGATCCCAACAAAACCAGAAAATATTGAAATTTGCTCATCGTCTCATAACTTAATCCACAAATTCATCTGAACTTGCAATTATTTCAGGGAAAGGGATCTTCTATTTTAATCTCAGAGGTACAAGTCTCTCTGCCAGGAGTCAAATCTATCATGTGCACTTGAATTCCATCCCAATACGCATTCTTAGGATTTTTGTTTCATCAAGTATCCTGACTCCTTTACATCAAACTCTGATGGCTCTACTGGGGCCTTCTTATCAACATTCAAATATGCTATCTTTCAAATTCAAAGCAATAGACACAAATAAACAGTAAGCTTATCTCTGCTTCTTATTTCTCCTATCAAGCCATCACCCTATCTCTCTTCTTGCCTTCACAACCAAGCTTCTCCAAAGCGTTTACTTTGGATGCTATCCCTTTCCAATTGTTTACCCTTCATTACTGCTTCAACCTATTTTATCACATCTCTATTAAAAGCCTTTTAAAGTAAGGTGACCAACTTTTTTCCAATGAAAAGGAGGACAGCTGATTCTGGGTGATGGGCACATAATGCAAAGCATAGGTGATGTGATGTGGACTTGTACATCCAGAAACTATGTAATTGTTACCAATCAATGTCATCCCAATAAATTTAACAATAAAAAAAAGAAATTGATTGCAGAACTCCCCCCCCAAAAAAAAAGAAAGAAAGAAAGAAAAGGAGGACATCTAGTATTACATATCAAAATGGAGGACATCTAAGGAAGACACTTTTCGAGGGAGGACAGAGCTTCCAAAAGGAGGACTGTCCTCCCTAAAGGAGGACGGTTGGTCACCTTATTTAAAGTGACCACTGACTTCAGTTTGTTCCATTTAAAGGAAACTTTCTATTCTTCACTGTAAGAAATGTCACACCATTTAAAACAGCTGATGACTCTCTTCTCAGGACATTCTTCCCTTTGCTCTATTACTCTTTACTCTCCTACCTCTCTGGCCCCTTATTTCAGGCCCCTTGAGGGTTTCCTCTTCATCAAGATTTAGAAGTAAACCAGGGGAGAGAGGTTTAACAATGTCCAAACTAACAGATCAGTTCCTACAACCAGCAACTGAGTGGAAGTTTAGGGCCATTCCTGAGATGAAAAATACTATAGGAGGAAATCTTTTAGGAATGGGAGGAAGAGCCCTTTACAATAAACTTTGAACATGGTTATTTTGAGATGCCTATGAGACAGTAAACAGAGATACTAGGCCTATGGGGCGGGGGGGGGGGGGGGTAAGTGATTGGAGTTTAAGAAAAAGAATGAAGAGGGATAAGTGAAAAACTTCCTGGCTGGTACCGGTAAATATTTGAAAGCCTGAAATTAATAGCATCATCCAAGAAACAAGTGCATAGTAGAAAGGCCTGATACTCAGTCCCAAGAAATTCCAAAATACAAGGTTTTATATATGAACTTTGAAGCATGGAAATAGATAAGATCACCTTTGGAAAATGTAAGGATGCTGTTAATAGACAGGAGGTGCAGGATCAAGTTCTGGGCCCAGAAATTTTTAAAGGCTGAACAGAATGGGAGGCTCCAGAAAAAATACTAAGAGGAGTACCAATAAAGTGCAGATACATCTGGGAGACTGACACTCCAAGGACAACAAGAGAAGAAAGTGTTGTACTTATAGGAGGAAGGGAGGAAGGAAAGAAAAGAAAAGAAAGGAGGAAGGAAGACAGAAGGGAGAGAAGACATTGTGATTTGATTTGTGTCCCCAGAAAAGTTAAGTTGAGGTCGTAACTCCTGGTACGCACAAATGTGACCTTACTGGGAAATAGGGTCTTTGAAAATGTAATTCAGTTAAGAGGAGGTCACACTAAATCAGAGTGAATAGATTAGGGGGGGAAATTCACACAGAGGAAAAAAAGAGGCAGAAATTGGAGTGATGAAATTGTCAGCCAAGGAACTTCAAGGATCGCGCCAAGGATCACAGGCAACCACCAAAAACTAGGGAGAGGTAAGGGAAGATTCTTCTCCAGAGCCTCAGGTAGGAGTGTTGCCCTGCTCACAATAGTTTCCAGCTTCCAGCCTCCAGAACTGTGAGAGAATAAATTTCTGTTGTTTTAAGCCACCAAGTGTGTGCTAATCTTTTAGGCAGCATTAAGGGTCTAATATGACAACAGAGGAATGTGAAGGTGACATTCACAATACATCCACATTCATACAACATTTCTCTCTCTGCAGGGAGGAATGTAAGTTTTTACTGAATTTCTTATGTACAATTACATGTCATCTATTCTAGGCATTGACTTTCCTCTAAAAACTTCAAAATTGTTTACATTTTATGGTAATTTTAAAGTAGAAATTTCTGTGTTTTGTCCTTGTAAGAAAACTTATATTGCAAAGTAAACTATGTAAGTGACTCAGGCAGGAGAGAGTGTGGACTCTCTTCTCTAGATAGTGAACACATTTTATTTTTCTTCTGTACATCAGTCATGCCATGTTTCGTAGACTTTATGAAGATCTATGTGTTTTGAAAGTACTCAAGAAGCATTAAAGTATAAAATAACCTTATAGAAAATAACAGTAATTATGGTTTTCTTTGATATTCCCTCTTATCTTCCACATTGAAGAACTGAAAGTATGTATAGTCACCGAAATGATAGCTTCTGAATATGTATCCTAACAGCAACAACAAAAAATCTGGTTTACTTTTTTAAAGTTTATATCAAGAACAGAAGCCATTTTCAAAAAGTAGTATGTGTTTCTGGTTATAAACAAAATGCATGTCCATTAGATGCAATTTGGAAATCAAGGTAAGTAAAGAGATGAACATTATGATCCTTCAAAATTCTTACCACTCACAACAAACTGCTATTAACATGGGAATATGTCTCTAATCTATCTATACACATAATTTTCCTCATGATTTGGGTCATGTATATTCATTTTGGAACCTTGATTTTCACTTATAATTTTGCATTATAAGAAATTTTCATATTGCAAAAATATTTTTAAATTATTTTTAATAGTGTAATAATAGTCCACGGTTTAGGGCTCTCACAATTTATTCAGCCACTCTCTATTGTAACACATTTAATTGTTTGTTTGTTTTTTACATTATTACGCATGCTGTGATGAGCATATGAAGACATTTCAGTTCCTACATATTTAAATATTTCTCTATATGTGGAATTATTGCATCAATAACAATACATTGAATGGGAAGTATATTAACATGAAAAATGAAAAGCAAAAGTTGAAAAAAATATGATTATTATTTTGAGAAGCAAAGCAAATGTATATGTCCTAAACTTTTACGAGAATCCACGTCAATCATTAGCTCTGATTAATGAAGAATTTATGGACAAAGAGCTAAGGTATTCCCTCACCCCCATCTCAAAATGATAAGGTAGAATACTCTGGAATCCACAGGCACTAAATGATGAAATATTGTCACTTCCCATAAATTTAGGAAATGGCATTCACACGGACTCAGGAGCATGCCATTAAAATTATAGTTGAAATTGGCTTCCACTTCTCTTGCTACTCTGGTGAGATGACTAAATCATTTGTGCAGAAGGAATTATGAAAATGTGTATATAATCATACTATGAACTTTTATATCCACTGGGGAGTGTTTTTCATTATAATCCATCCCTGAGTGATCATTTTGCAAACATAACTTGTTCAATTTGAAGATGCATGAACAACCTTGGACAAACCACTTGAAAAACAAGCAAGATAATGATTTATGGGGGGAAATGGAGCAAATATGAAAGTATAGACTCATTTTTAAAGTCACTGTTATTATCCTTATAAGTAATTGGTTATAGTTTGAATGTTTAGGATTGCAAATTCTTGCAAATTTTATCTACTATAATACTACATTCTAAGTTGTATTTTCTGATTTTTCTCTACTCCAAATTTTTATATTAGAGGAGAGAAAGTACAAATGACATATCAGTTTTACTTCAAAGTTTATAAAGTCTTCATGTGAGCAAAATCACTGAAGCGGTACTGTGGGGATATTACATTCTGTGCTGTTGTTAATAACTTGCGTGGAATATTGGAGTATTCAACCAATATAGCATATCAAATCCATAATCATTGCCAGAAGCGTTGTCAGAGTTTTTTCCCCCATCAGTCTAATAAAGTTAACCCAAAAGAGGCTAAATTCATAAAACACCACAGAACTTTCTAGTCCCCTGTTAAGCAATTTAGAAGTTTGCTTCCAATCTGAGATGAGAGAATATTTATCTGATCTTTGGAAATTTTATTTAAGATGACAAAATATAAAATCCATAAATTAAGAAATATCTTCTAGAGAAAATTTTGATAACTTAAGTGATTTGATTGGCATAAACATAAAAAGAGTCTATTGAACTGGAAAGCAAACAGGTAATATGTCTTTCTTTTCAAAAAACTGTTTTATCACACAAGAAAGAAGTAATTGTTTTTTAATGGCAACTATTATATTGAAAGATCTTGAAAATCTGTTACTTATGTGGTGTTTTTATATAATAAAAAGGTTTTTAAAAACAAATTTAAGAAATAATAATCTCAACTATTCTGGTTTAAAATATTAAGACTTGAACTATGACATAGTTCTAAAGCTCTTTCCTACTACCTTTGGTTTTTGTTTTTTTAATTTTTGTTGTTTTGGTCATCTCTACTGTTCTTTTTATTTACTAATCTGAATGCTTATTTTGTGACAGCTGATCTTCTAAACTGAAAGTTTTAAACCCAATCTTTTAAATGGAAACTTGTGATTTTTCTATCATTTGATTTGCTTGATCATAATTGTACATGGTCCACATTTAATTTTACGCTTATAGATTTGACATCTTTTTCTTTCAGCTGTCATATAAATAAGACTGTATTTCTGACTGTTCATAAATGTGAAAAAAAAAAAAAGAATCTACTCAATTCCTCTTCTATTTCCCACCCATTATTATTACTGCCTTCAAGCAAACAAAGCAGGGGCAACCTTTTATCATTTTTCTTTCATCTTACTTGGCTAAATGTACTTTTCCCGTTAGGAAACTTCTGAAGTTTATCCCTTCCCCATGAAGCAATTGCTGGAAAACTTTACACATGTTTTTATGTTACCGTTTTAGTTATTGCAGATTTCTCTTTCATGTTATGTGTCCCATCAAACTTTCAGGGGGATAAAATATCTATGTAAAAATATTTTATCCCATTAAAGTCATCATTTAATTCATTACTTGAGTCAGTCTTTTAGATCGCATAACTATTACATATTTTTGTTCTTAAGTTGATTTTAATAATACTATGACTATTCTTTTTTTTTAATTCCTAATCCATTTCTTTGTTGTTTTTGTTTTTCACTCACTATGTATCCAATTTACTCTCCTCATGACTGCTTACTTAATCCTGTTTTAAAAAAGTAAGATAATTTAGATGACACAAATAAACTTCACTTAATGCTCCTTGAAGGGGACAGACTACTTTTGAAGAATTATCAAATGCAGTAGGTAAAGAGTAAAAAAACAGAGACACATCAAATAACTGATTGGGGATGCCAGGATAGCTCAGCGGGTTGAGCACTCGACTTGCAGCCGCAGGGTCTGAGGCCACAGGGTCTGAGGATCAAGTCCAGGTCCCAGCCTGTGCAGAACCATATGCTGAACTGGGGCATGCTTCCCATGGGGGAGGCCCCTGGTTAGGCTCCCACCTTGCGTGGCCCCACATCTACCTGTGTGGAATGAAACTATGTCAAAACTGATGAGGTACAACTGTGGAGACTGCTCTGGGCCCTCACCTTTCTCTCTGTCTCTACCAAACAATAAAATAAATCTTAAAAAAAAAAAAATAAAAAAAAAAAATAAATAAATAAAAAATATATATATATAAAATAAAATAACTAAAATAACTGATGGGCTCTGGTCAACCTTGTTTGGAGTGAGAACGAACAAAGAAATAATTACAGAGCCCAGAGTTGGCTTAGCATTTGGGGGTTGGCTGCCCGGATACACCGCTTTTCTGGTCAAATAGAGCATTTACAGGGACAAGGAAGTTATTTACATTTTACTGATGTGGGATCCTGAGCAGAAGTGCTCCATCTTAGGCCTAGAAATTTACTTCAACAGTTCCCCCCTTTTGATCATCATCTTGACCACTGAAGAGGTTTGATCAAAATTATTGGTCTTAGCATGACACTCACCATTGCCTCTTCAGGTCTCAGGGCAGGATTCCACAAGAGAGAATGTCAGGCTTCTATTTTTAGAGCCAGTTAATGTTTGTCTGTTCTCTTCTGTCATTCCTGTCAGATAGAGGCACCATCTATTAGCTGGTCCATGGCTGCTCACGTACATTTAAGACTCTTGAGAAAATGAAGTGTATTCAGGAGACAATAATAATTATTAGCAACAAAACAATGTCCATGGTTTGAAGAAGGCTCCTGAGCCAGAATTCCCATGACCCAAATCAGCTAGAATCCATTAAGTAAAGAAATTCCTGAAGAGAAGGACACATTTTTAAGCCAGTAGGCTTGTTTATATATATTGTGTAACAGTGTGTCCACTTCCTCAGAAGTGTTTACCCTGCAAACTTATTACAGAGAAAATGAAGCATTGGAAATCAGAGAAGATTGTGACAAGCATCAGCATGATTTTTAGATGTGGAAACTCTTGTTTTCAGGTACACTACTTAAATAAATGGCCTTGTCTAATTGGGACATTCTCCATAATGGCCATTGAAATTCTAGGTTGTTTTAGTAATGTTTTCTCATTTATGTAGATATACATAGCGTCAAGGACCACCGTTCCTATATGTAAATGCTCATATAAGCAGGTACCAGAAAGTGGCGCATTTCTTTAGCTAAGCCTTAGGTCTCTTGGAGCTGAAGTAATATCTAAGAGAGATGTGCTGCTAGGTTGGGAGTTTTATGGTATTTTTTTAGTGTACCTTATTGCTCAAAATTTGTCTTGAGGTTGGTTGGTAACATAGTGTTAATCTAAATCATTCTTTGACCAACTTAGCAAGGGAGACAGAGTAGGTGGTAAACACTTTAACAGCTTTTAAGTGTTGGACCTGTGTCCACCAATTTTGTGGCTTTGGCTTCCCAGATTCTCATTAGCAATAAATCTATTATTCTTTTCCTGAGATTTCTGTATAGTACACACCATGATGGCTTTTAATAATCTGACTTATGCTTACTTAGATTTTGATTTTGATGTTCAAAACTGTCTGAATTTTTTTACTTAAATTCTATTCTGAAGTTCCAAAGCAGTCTGTGCTGTGGACTTAGCTCAAGGATTTGTGAGTCCACTAATGGAACTCACCTTTGAGGACTCCCAGTATAACTGTCCCTAAACCATTCTGGGATCCCAGAATTTTTCTGTGAATTTTAACAAACCCTGGAAACTTTCTGGGATGCCAGAATCTTTCTAGGCCATACATTTGTTTATTTATATGTCTTTTCTTTTTTATTTATTCATATATTTCTTTTTTTATTGTTAATTATCTTAGAGTTATGTTAATTAGTAAAAATTACATGGGTTCCAGGTATACAACTCTTTCCATCACCATGTATTTAGCTCCCTGTCCCTCTTCTCCATTCCCGTCCCACCTTATCCTCAGGAAAACTCTACACTATTATCTGTGTCCATGAGATTTTGTTGCTATGTTGCTTTTAGTTTCATGTTTCACACATGAGTGAAGTCATACGGTCCTTAGCTTTGCTGTCTGGCTTATTTCACTTGGAATGATGATCTCAAGTTCCATCCATGTTGTTGCAAATGTCAGAATTCCATCTTTTCTTATAGCTGAGTAATATTCCACTGTATATATGTACCACAGCTTTTTTATCCAGTCATCTATCAAGGGACACATTAGTTAATTCCACATCTTGGGCACCAGTGACCAGCATGACAATGAACATTGGGGTACATACCGGTACGTTTTTACGGACTGAGGTTTTCAAGTTTTGGGGGTAGATACCCAGAACAGGGATTGCTGGTTCATAGGGTTGCTCCATTCCCAATTTTCTGAGGAATCTCCATACTGTGTTTCAAAGCAGTTGTATCAATTAGTGTTCCCATCAGCAGTGTATGAGGGTTCCATTTTCTCCACTGCCCCTCCAGCACTTGTACCTTACTTAGTTGATTATAGCCATTCTAGCAGATGTGAGGTGGTGGTATCTCATTGTGGTTTTGATTTGCATTTCCCTAATAGCTAGTGAAGTTGTGCATTTTTTCATATGTCTGTAGGCCATTTGTATGTCTTCATGGGTGAAGTGTCTGCTTAGGCTTTCTGCCCATTTTTTAATTGGATTGTTTGTTTGTTTGTTTGTTTGTTTGTTTGTTTTTTGCTGTTGTTGAGTTGTACATCTTCTTTATGTATTTTAGATACTAGCCCCTTATCAGAGGCATTGTTTTCAAATATTTTCTCCCAATTGGTTGGTTGCCTCTTTGCTTTGTTGATGGTTTCCTTTCCTGCACAGAAGCTTTTTAGTTTGATAAAGTCCTGTTCATTTAGTTTTGCTTTTACTTCCCTTGCCTTTGAGGTCAGGTTCATAAAGTCTTCCCTGAACTCAACCAAGGTCTATAAGTTTAGTACTGATATTTTCTTCTATACAATTTATTGTTTCGGGTCTTATTTGGAGGTCTTTAATCCATCTTGAGTTAATTTTGCTATATGGTGACAGATCATAGTTCACATTCCGTCTTTTGCATTTCCCAGCACCTTTTGCTGAATAGTCTTTCTTTTCCCCACTGTATATTTTTTGCTCCTTTGTTAAGAATAATCTGTCCAGGGAAGCTGAGATGGCTCAGTGGGTTAAGCGCTCACTTTGCAGGTCCGGGAACTGAGGATCGAATCCCGGCTCCTGCCCGTGTGGACCCATGTGCTGAACTGGGGAGTTCCCCCAGTTCAGTTCTCTCTCTCTCTCTCTCTCTCTCTCTCTCTCTCTCTCTCTCTCTCTCTGTCAAAAAACAATTAAAAAAAAAATCTGTCCGTATATTTGTGGGTTTATTTCTGGGTTTTCAATTCATTCTATTGGTCTGTGTAGGTATCTGCTTTTCTGCAAATAACAAGCTCTTTTGATTATTGAGGCTTTGTAGTACAGAATAAAGTCAGGCAATGAGATGCCTCCAGCTTTATCCTCTTTTCTTAGGATAGCTTTGGTGATTTGGGGTCTTTTGTGGTTCCATTCAAATTTGATGATATATTTTTTATCTATTGCTTGAAAGAATGTCTGAGATTTTGATGGAAATTGTGTTGAATCTGTATATTGTTTTGGGTAATATGGCCATTTTAACTATGTTGATTCTTCCACTCCATGAACACAGAATATGTTTTCATTTTTTTGTGTCTTCTTTAATTTCTTTTAATAATGTCTTACAGTTTTCATCATATAAGATCTTTACATTCTTTGTTAGATTTAATCCTAGTACTTTTCTTTCTTTCTTTCTTTCTTTCTTTCCTTCCTTCCTTCCTTCCTTCCTTCCTTCCTTCCTTTCCTTTCCTTTCCTTTCCTTTCTCTTTTCTTTTCTTTCTTTTTTTTTTGTCAAGATAGCAAAGGGAATGTATTTTTTTCATCTCTCTCCCTCTAATGTTCTGTTGTTGGTACACAGGATGTTTCAACATAGGCAAATCAATCAATCTAATACAGCACATAAACAAAATAAAAGATAAAAACCATATGATTGTTTCAACCAATGCAGAAAAAGCATTTGACAAGACACAACATCGATGGGAATTGAAGGAAAGTACCTCAACATAATAAAGGCCTTATATGAGAAACCCTCAGTTAATATTATACTGAACAGGGAAAAGCTGAATCCTATACTCCTAAAATCAGGAATAAGACAGGGATACCTCCTGTCATCGCTGCTATTCGATATAGTACTGGAAGTTCTAGCCAGAGCAATCAGTCAAGTAAAGGAATAAAAGGTATTAGAATTGGGAGAGAAGTCAAACTGTCATTCTTTGCAGATACCATGACTCTTTATATAGAGAACTCTAAAGACACTACTAGAAAGCTATTATCAACAATATCTAAATAACGTAGTTTCAGGATACAAAATTAATGTGCAAATATCCCTCCTTTTTTAAGCAAAGTTTGTTTGGATCGGAGACCTGCATTCAAGGGAGTGGTGCTCAAATCCAAGAGTGACTTGTACATGGCCCTTGGTAATAATGAGAGGAACAGTGAACTCAAAGTGTTCAGTGGATCCCTGGCCTGTACATTTTGTCCCGTAGGCTATTAGCCATCAACTTTAGATTCCATTCCTCCTTGCCAAAACTTTTCATTTGTTTTCTTTTTGTTTTAATAAGACAATGTAGGTGATACACACCAACTTTACCTTAGTATATACAGTGTCCTTTCAGAGAAATGCCAAATAGGGCAAATAAAGAGTTTAAAAAACAAGGAAGAGACAGATAAAAAAATATTTGGCTGGAGCCACATAGTCAACCTTGTTTGGAGTGAGAAAGAACAAGGAAATAATTATAGAGTCCAGAGTTAGCTTGGTGTTTGGGGATTGCCTGACTGGATATACAGTAGGGCTGCAGTATCCACTGGTTTCCCATCTATAGATTCAATCAACTCTGAATCAAAAATATTTTTAAAAATAATTCCAGAAAGTTCCAAAAAGTAAAACTTAACTTTGCCACACACCAAGCACTACATTGAATCTACTTGGATGAAGTGATGTGTATACATACCCTGCTGTAGTCTATGTGCAAATATAAGTTATAAAAAAATACTATATTTTATATGATGAATTTGAGTATCCATGCCTCTTGGTACCTGTGTGTGTGTGTGTGTGTGTGTGTGCATGTGTGTCTGTGCGTGCGCGCACGCGCCATGTGTGTGTGCGGGGGGTGATCTGGGACCAGTTCTTCTAGGATATAGAGGACTGTACTGCTTTTTCTGGTCAGGTGTAGTTTTATAGGGACAGAAGTTTTCTAAGTTTCAATTAGTTGATATGTTACTCCAGGTAGAAGTGCTTCCACCTTTGACCTAGAATTTTATTTCCACACTACTGAGGTACATTATAAAATAAGAAAGTTGATCAATTTTCTCCACTAATTACATTATCAAATAATCACTAATTCCTCAAAATGTGACTAGAAAGAGCCCAAATATTTTCTTGATGTCTAAGTATTTTGGTTGTCTTGAGGAAAATTTGAATTTTTTATTTTTAAACCTCTGATGTCATATTTCATTCTATGATATTTTTGGCCTAGTAGCACCCAACTATGAAGCAGTCTCTCTTAATCTTTTGATTGAGTTGTATATTCCAAATAATTTTTTTTTCAGTCAGTCTTTTTAAAATAAGAATTTGAGGGGAAGCCGGGATGGCTCAGTGGGTTAGGCATTCACTTTGCAACCCTGGGGACTGAGGATCGAATCCCGGCCCCAGCCCGTGTGGACCCATGTGCTGAACTGGGGAGTGTCCCCAGTTTGGTTTTCACCGGAGAGAGACCCCGGCCAAGTTTCTGCCCTGTGCAGCCCCGCTCCCACCTGTAGAATGAAACTATGTGGAAAAACCGATGTAAAACTATGGAGACTGTTCTGGGCCCTCCCCTTTCTCTCTGTCTCTGTATCGCTCTCTCTCTCTCTCTCTCTCTCTCTCTCTCTCTCTGTCAAAAACAATAAAAAATAAATCTTTAAAATAAGAGTTTGCTTCCCATTGAAATGATTTTTAGAAAGAATCCTTTGAATCTGAAGGTAGACCCCAAAACCCTCATTTCATCTATAAGGTAGCTAAGTAATGGTTCTAGTACAACTATTGTGCCTTATTTTACAATATTAATTCTCAGAGAAATTGTATTTCTTTAGTTTCAATCTGTCTCTAAGAACCTGTCTCTATTGACCATGTGTTTGGTTATGAGTTGTTCCTGTTTTACTGGTGATCTGGAACAAGGTACTTATGTTTCTACCCCTCAATGTCCTCATTTGCAAAATGGCAGTAAGAATAGTATCCATTTAATAGAATTGCTGTGAAAATTAAGTAAGATCTATGCATAGGGATGCAAGAATAGGTTTCTGAAGGCATCAGGGAACATTTATCCTTATTCTTAAATGATAGTCAACTTCACCACCACTGGTTTTAAACAAAAAAGTAGGTAGCCTTGATCATTTTTTGACAACTCCCTTATAACCGCAATCTCTGGCTGAAGTTGACACTAGGGAGAGGATGACAGAAAGATGGAAAATATCTGGTTCCCTAAAGATGCTGTTCAGCTGCTAAATCAAATAATTCTGTAACCCACTCTAGTTATGAATGTCCTTTATGCAAATGTATACACTTATTTCTATCATTTAAGCCAGTTTGAGCTGAGATTTTGTTATTTTCAAATGAACACATCTAGGTGAGCAAATTTGGTGAGTTATAGAACTTGTGAGGAACAGAAGTGCCAGAGACTACAGATGCAGTTGTCAAAGAGAATACAAGTCAAAAGTGAGCCCCACTAATACCTGGATTACTGTCATGTCTGTCTGGGCACCCTTCGAGTCCAGTGTGACCCACCTCCTGAAATAGTCCTGGGAGTCTCAGGGGCACACTGAAGTGTTTCAAATATATAATATCAGGAGTACAGTACTGAAAAATAAATTATTTCACTAATAGTATTCTGAGCCTAACACACCGTGTGATTCTGAGAGCTATTGGTCAGACTGGGAAAAAAGGATGTGGGAACTGGTTTCTCATTGTTCTTATAAATGAAAAAAAATGTTATTGTTAGAGTTATTAATGGACAGAAAAATGAATAGATGAGGACTGGGGCATATATAGCAGAAGAAAATTGTTGCTATAATTTAATAGTACATGAAGCTCTGCATTTATACTTTTCTCAATAAGATGTAGAGAAATGTACATTACCCTCAAAGAATAAATGTTCTTTAACTCTAAAATAATTGGATATTGGTCTTTATACTAGAGAGTGGGAGATTAGTTTTTTCTTTCATATATTTTCTGTATTATCTTTATGAGCAAAATAAAAATTTGAAAATACTCAGTACTTAAAATCTATAGACCTTTGCAAATGTATTTAATATCCATTAAAGTAACAGCTTTCTTTGAACGTAGACAGGGAAGAGTCGTAATTCTATCATCACTTGTTGACTTGAATGGTTGTACCTTTGGAGTTTGGTAGTTTTCACAATCTTTTCACCTCAAAGCACATAGTTTGAATATTGGTGGCATAGATGAATAAGTTGGATTATCTTGAATGATGGTATTGTACCATGTTAAAAATTGATAATAATTTTTAATGTTTTATGACAGGAAATAAATGATTGTTAACTTTTTATGACTATACCCTTTATTACTGATTCCATTAACAGGGCCAGTATCTCTCTTGTCCCATAGCCATGAACCAAAATTTTTCACTTTGGTGGTTTATCTTTAAGACGACCCAATATCCCCACCTAATGTCTACTGAGGACAAGACTTAGATGATTTTGGGTCCTCATTCAATTTGTTGCTGAGCTGCTCAATTTTATCGTTTTCCCTCAGTCCTGACTCTCGGATGCACTTCCTAGTCATGCCTCTGCTCCTGCTTTTGGCCACCTACCCTCCATGGCTCTGACTCTTATTTTAAGTCTGAGGCCTTGCCAGCAGACTCATCTTTCCAGCATTTCTAATCTCTGGGAAAATCAGGTAGACCCTGTAGACAGCTCAGTACCTAATGAGGGCAGTGAATCCAGACCCATCTTTTGTAATTCAAGCATAACTGTTTTCAAAATTTGGTTAAATGCCTAAATTCCTATCAGTAACCTTCAATTTCCACTACCATTAATTTTTAAATAGCAATATTTTTAATAAAAAATAAGCTTAAAAACAGACTGCTAACATAGAAAAAAGGTGTTTATAGTCATATACTACAGATAGCTAAAAACTTGGTCAACATATTAATATCAATTACATGTCAAAACTCCAAAGGAATACACATTGGATTGCATTTTGCCACTTTCCTGGTAGTTCGGAGATTATAAGTAAGGAGTACTGACTACTTTTGAGAGACATTCCCCCAACCCCTCCTACCACCAAATAAAGATGATATTTGGATAATGCAATGAATTTCAATGCATAGACATGAGATATGAAAATATTAGGAATAAAAGACACATGGACTAGAATTTGATATCATATGCTTTCGAACCTGATTGGTTGAACATGGTTTATTTAAAGCAAAATCTAAAATTTTGGGGGGTTTGGGGGGGTCAACTCTGAAGGAATGAATGTCTTTTTTTCCTTCTTTCTTTTACCTTCTATATGGAACATAGTGCCATATATTAAGCTCATAACTATTTGTTGAATCAATGAATAAAGAGGATTATAAAGCGAGGAACAAAAGAACCAAATGATTTGTGAGTCAATAAAAAAATGAAAGAAAGAAAAAAGCCTGGTGTTCAGACTCCACCTTAATAGCACATCTATCAGAACATTATGAGCAGCTTACATCCAAACATGTCTTTGGTAAAAACAGGAGCATTCCATTTTCAGGTGTCCACTCTCATTAAAGAGTTTCATCTTTGAATAAAATCTCTGCTGCTTAACCCTTTAAAAAAAAAACTTAATAGACATATGCACGGAGGTTCTAAAACTGAGTATATTTCTATTACAACAAGATAAGAAACATTTGCCAACAGAAAAATGATTGATCTAATTCCAAATTTTAATATATTTCTTTCCACTTTTAAGTTTCTCTTTTCATGTTACTGCTGAAAAGTAGTCAGATACTCAACAAAATGTGTAGCCTATTTGGTAACTATGTTCAAGGCCTTTACTATATTGAGAAAGAATGATTTTCCTTTATCTTTCCTGGAGCTGAGCCGGTGATAATAGTATATTCTATCCTGAAGAAAAAAAAAATTCAAAAACTTGAGTAAAATTACCATCAAGCTATTTATTATTAAAAGTTCAGGAACATTAAATTACCTCAGCATTATTTTATTTCTGCTAGAAAATGCATTCTGAGATTAATGGTTTCTGCATTATTTTTTCCTTGTATCCTTGGCTTTCTTTTCTACATGTAATGAATAATTTTGTGTGAGCCTTTTCACTTTTACTTTAACAAGGCAGCCAAATAGCCAAATAGATTTGATTCAAATTGAAATGCATTCTTTTGCTCACATTCCAATTTTGAAGAGAGAATACTGTGTGCAGAAAGTGCAGTTTCTATTAATCCTTTTGATAAGCCATCATGAACATATGTTGGGAATTGAAACTCATATTATATCAAAAAAGCAGCATATTTGCTGCTTCATTATTAAATTTATTAGAATTTCTAATGTGCTTTTTTAAAAAGATTTATTTGTTTTTGACCGAGAAAGAGAAAGAGAAGGGGGAGGGCCCAGAGCAGTCTCCATAGTTGTACGTCATCAGTCTTCTACATAGTTTCATTCCACACAGGTGGATGGGGGAGGGGGGTGCGCAGGGCATGAACTGAACAGGGGCCTCCCACATGGGAAGCCCATCTCAGTGAGAGCCAAACTGAGGGCACACTCCAGTTCAGCATATGGGTCTGCATGGGCCGGGGCCGGGATCCAATCCTCAGACCCCAGGGCTGCAAAGCAAGAACTCAACCCGCTGAGCCATCCCAGCTTCTCCTCTAATATGCCTATAACCATGTCCTGTCACAAAGCAAGTGCTCAGTACAGATTTGAAAATAAAACGTATGGACACAGTAGCAAAGTCATGAATGTATGGCAACAATGAGAGGACTAAGTTCCAAGGAATAATCACTAATTTCTAAACCTATATACTGTATACTAATCACATGAGAAAATGATTTTTATTACTTTTTACTTGATTATGGAGAGAGTAAATAACAATTTATTATATAATAGGATTTATTTTTACTTCCATATATACACTTATTTTATTCTAACATTTTTACCAAATTATTAGGTCTCTGAGTTCTAATATTCCAAGAGGAAGTATGCCTTGGCTTCATTCACTGGTGCTACTAATCAGTTTTAAAAGGTCTCCAACAGGGAAGCCAGGATGGCTCAGTGGGTTAAGCACTTGCTTTGCAGCCACGGGGACCCAGGATCGAATCCTGGCATCGGCCCATGCTGACCCATATGCTGAATTGGGGAGTGGCCCTAGTTTGGTTCTCACTGGGGTGAGACTCCAGCCCAGTTCCTGCCCTGTGCAGCCCTGTGCCCACCTGTGGAATGAAACTATGTGGAAAAACCAATGACGTGCAACTATGGAGACTGTTCTGGGCTCTCCCTCTTCTCTCTGTCTCTGTATCTATCTCTGTCAAAAACAGTAAAAAATAAATCTTAAAAAAAAAAAGTTCTCCAACAGTCTCTCATCCTTAAATGGTAGAGTAGACTAGAGTATAATATCTTTATTATATTATACCATGTCTTCAATCTACTCTTATTATTCTTAGACTTGTTTTGTATTAATATACTTCAGTTTAATTTTGCAAATATTTACTAATCACGTACAACGTGCAAGGCATAACTCTAAAACACACACTTCTTTTAATGGAAACATTTTTGACTATTTATATTTTGCCTTAATTTACAGCTCAAAATAAATGAGAGAATTATAGCTTATCAAATTTGATATTTAAAATGTGGCTAGCTATTTCCTATTTAATAATCTTTGTACTTTTAGATTGATTCACTAAATTAATTAGCTATATAGGCAATATAAAACCTTAATGTGTTGAGTTATGAATTTTTAATATAACAATTTTTCTGTTCATAGTTATAATATGCTTCTGGCAATATTTTTTGAGGTACAGAACATTTGTACCTAATTTTCTCTTCAGTTGTTCTGTTCTAAATTTAGAAATATTTCAAATCCAAATTTCTAAAGTAAGTTGGACTTGTGTACATAATCAATAAAAAAATACAATTGAATGTATTGCCCAGAAAATGTTGAACACAGAATCATAGATGGCCTAAAAATAAGGATATACTACCTACTCTCTCCAGTAATAAACATACATTCACCCTGACACATACTCATGTAGTAATTTACTAATGGCTATAATGGACAAGCAACATAATTATTCTGCATGCAGTCTAGAGTATAGTAAAGGTAGGAATATCTTATTTATTTGTTAATAGTGATTACCATTTTAGACATTTTCTGTGTGTAAGATACTTTGCTATGTACTTCAGGTTAATTACTCTCATTTATTTTTCAGAACAACCCTATTATAATTTTTATTTTATAGGTGTGAAAACTGAGACATGGAGAAGTAGTTTTCCAAGGTGACACAGCCCGTGAGTGGCCATGCTAGTGTTTGAGTTGAAGTTGTCTAACGCTAGAATTTGTACTTTTAAGCACAATGCTGAAAGGCTCTAGTACTTTAGAACTCTCAACCCATTTAGGGCAATGAACAGTTCATTGGATAGAAGATATGTGTGCCTCAAGCTTAAAGCAGGATTAGATTTCAAGAATGGTTTCCATACCCCTTTTACTATTCTCATAAAGCATTTTTGTCTTATTACTCATATTCTAAAGACATTGGGACAAGAATTAATATAATCAACAAAAGAGTAAACTACTTATTAATATCACAGCTTTCGCTTATCAGCCTATTCAACTGTTATTTTTATAAGAACCCTGAGTGATTTTTTTGACTTTATATCAGGGATTACTACACTTTGCTTCATCAAAATATTTCAAATGCAATGTAGATGTAAAAGACAGAATATCTATAGTAAGGTGACCAACTTTTTTCCAATGAAAAGGAGGACAGCTGATTCTGGGAGCTGGGCACATAATGCGATGCATGGGTGATGTGATGTGCACTTGTACATCCAGAAACTATCTAATTGTTACCAATCAATGTCACCCCAATAAATTTAACAATAAAAAAAGAAAGAAAGAAAGAAATTAATTGCAGAACCAAAAAAAAAAAAGAAAAGAAAAGGAGGACATCTAGTATTACATATTGAAAAGGAGGACACTTTTCGAGGGAGGACAGAACTTCCAAAAGGAGGACTGTCCTCCCTAAAGGAGGACGGTTGGTCATCTTATCTGTAGGGAGCAACACATTACAATGCTGATATTTCTGAAGATTTGATTTTGAAAGTAATGTCCAGAATATCCTTATTCCTTCTTAATTCTATGACCCAAGCATAAATGTTTCAGTGAACATTTTCCTGTTTTTATTTCTTTCATCTGTAGAGATGCTGAAGTGAAGCTGTGCAATGGGGATCACAGCCAAGGATGGTATAACAAGTCACTCAAAACTGGAAAAGGTTATTATGGATGTCAGAGGCTTCTTTTTAATAGTGCACCAGGACAGCAAGTCTATGACAGGGACAATTTATAATGGAGTTTTAGCTCTTCCAAATACGTTTTCACACAGTTGCTACATCTGTTCCATTAATGTACCCTATCAAACCAAGAAACAAACAAAAGGAGATTATTGGCTTAAGGATTGATTTTAAAGCAAGAACAAGAAAGGCATGAAGACAATAAGCGTCTGATGAGTTTACCATGAAGGCAAACATTCACCTCCAGCTGTGATATAAAAAATTGTTTATCTGATGAAGCATTAGATCGTATAAAAAGCAATCCTCAATACTGCAGCATTTCTCAAAGAAAATGAAATTGTAAAATTCTTGAGATCTGTTTTAGTTATCTTAAGATATAGCAACAGACCTTCAGTTTTTATTATTTGTGAATTATTATTATTTCATTATTATTTGTGAACAAATGAATTATTATTCATGAACAAAAGCATGATTTTCAGCCTAAAAAGTACAACTTGAAGGACAGTTAAGAATTACAAAAAGCAAAAATACTGTAATTTCTGATGAGCATTCAAGGACTCCAGAATCTTTTCATAATAAACAATTGGAAATAACTTTTCTTAACTATGTAACAGAAAGTTGAGTAGTAGATATAAAAAGGACATTTAAGTGTTATTAATCTACCAGCATAGCTTAGTGTATTTTGATAACATATTGGGGATATAAATTGGAAAGTGATTTTTTTTGTTTGTTTCAGAGAGCTATTATAATAGCAACTATACTTGAAGCAATAGTATAATAGCAAGTATAAATTACCAGTAGATAAACTCTGATACACACCCAGGCATACCAGATCCCATGAGGCCTTTCCCCCCAAACAGTTTATCCTCCCTTGGAATACCTTTACTTCTCTTATCAGAATTCAGCCTTGATGTCACCTCTTTCAAAAAGCCACTCCTAACTCTGTCCCCACAACTGAGTCCGGTGTCCCTTCCCATGTTTCCCATGGCAATCAGAGTTGGCCCCATTAAAACACATGCTACACTGTGATGCTTGTTAATTGTCTATGTTTCCCAAGAAACCATGAGTTCCTTAATGGCAATCCCTACACTGTTTGCCCAGTGTTTTGCGTGGCACATAGGTTTCTGATCAGTATTCCAGTACAAGCCACCAAAAAATGAATACAGGGCTTTCAGTCTCTCTAAAATGCACAGTGTAACATTTTCATGTTATACATTCCAGGAACAGCTAAGGCAGCCCGATTCTTGTAAGTCACATACCAAAAAATCTTAAAGTTTGGTAAAAAATCAAATGCACTTGCATTCCACAGAAAGGTGGCATTATATATTTAAGTTTTTCTTAATCATATGTGACATTTTTTAAAAAGAGTATTGAAGTACTTGTTCTTTTTTCTAGGTAAATAATGAGAAATATGGAGGTTATGCAGAAGCAAAAGTTATGAGATAACCAGAAATTTGAAGCAAATTGAAAATAAGTAATATGGTACGGGGCACAATTAGATTTGCAGGGTAGAGAGGAATTTCTGAGGTTATCTTACCTAAATCCTGTATTTTACAGAGAAGGAAAGTTATTTTTCCAGGATTACAGTGTAATAAATAGAAGAATACAGATTAAAGCCCTGGTGCTCTGACTCTAAATCCAATGTCTTTTCCAGGATATCACAGCCCCTTCAGCAGTGAAAGTAGAAACTGCACATTTCAGTCTTCAAGTTAGCAAAAGGAGCAACATATGTTTACTACTTTGTCTAATGTAAATGAAGAAGGAAATGTCTGTTGCCATTTGTGATGCAAATTTCTTCCACAGTAAAAAGGCAATACCACTAGAATCAAATGAATAACTCTTTACATAAAATGACTTGGAAGATAGAATATAAATGAATGCTGACTAACTAGTAGAATTCACAAAGATATGGGTTTAGGGCACATTTAGTCTCATAGATTGTCTTGAGGTACAACTGTGCTTCCCTTAACCCTGACGGTGGATCATCAGAAAGTTCTACCTAATTTAGGTTTTCTGACCCAGACAAAAGTCACCTAATCTCAGTGTGTGTGTGTGTGTGTGTGTGCGTGTGTGTGTGTGCGCGCGTGTGTGGGCAGGCTGTGGAGGGGAAGGGTGGGGGAAGGAGGATGGAGGGGTATTTGTTTCAGTTTGAAGAAATAAACCTGAGGTCAGAAACGTATTACTCATACATAGTAATGGGGTTTCAGAAATGTTTTGGAACCTTGGTTTTGATACTTAAAATACCCTGGTGACTTTGGGAACATTACTTAGCTTCTGTGATTTGTTGATGGAGGGAAAATAAAATGAGAATAATTATAATGTTGTTAGGTTTACATGAGAAGGAGCATGAAACGTCCTTAGCAAGGAGTGAGGAATCAATAAACAACAAAAAATGTTGCTGTCTGCACATTTCAGATTTGCAGCTTAAATAAACTTGGTTTAAGTTTCTACCCAAATTAATTCCTCACAAGTAGAAGATGAAGTAGCAAATAATGTATAAAACTTGTCTTTAACTCATCATGACCGTTTTGTTTGTTTGTTTGTTTTCTTAACCTACATTTGGGCTACATATATATATTTTTAAATGATACCTTCAGTTATTCAAACTTTACTCTGAATAAAAATTGGATTTTAAATAATGTTAATACAGCTCTTTAAAATTTATATTTTGAGTAAACAGTTAAATAAAAGAATTATTTTGGGTGGTTGTGATATCTTTTCAATCTTTACTGTAACTTTCTGTAATAAATCTTATTTGAAAAATATATACTCAAAAGCAATATTTTATATGATTTTGGGGGGTACAAAATGCATTAAAACTGTGTTTAAAATGTTGGAAAAATTGTGAAAGTTGTGTTTCTTTGGGAGACTCAAATTTACTTTGGAATTCTTGTTATTGAGGTTCAAAGAATTGGACAGTTTTTTTAAGAATAGTAGTTGTCTATATTCATTTGTTGATGGGCAGAGAAAACACAACACTATGAACCACAATGACCTATTTACTTTTATATTTGGAGCTTCTGGAAAACCGTTATTCAAGGGAGATAGGGATTCAAGTAATAATAGCTAATATTTACTTAAAACTGTATACTAGGCACTGAAGTGCTATGTATAGATTATACCATTTAATGTAAGGACAATTATTATCTTCATTTTTTAAAAGATTTATTTTATTGTTTTTGAGAGAGACAGAGACAGAGAGACAGAGAGGGCCCAGAGCAGTCTCCATACTTGTATATCATGAGTTTTCAACATCGTTTCATTCCACACAGGTGGGCAAGGGCCATACAGGGAGGAACTGGACTTGGGGCCTCCCACATGGGAAGCACACCCCAGTTCAGCATATGGGTCTGCATGGGCCGGGGCCAGGATTCAACCCTTGGTCCCTGGGGGAGCAAAGAAAGCCCTTAACCCACTGAGCCAACCCAGCTTCCCATTATCTCCATTTTATAGATTAGAAAATTGAAATATTAAAAGTCAAGTAATTTACCCTGGGTCACTTGTTACTAAGAGGCAACACTAGGAACTGAAACCAGGCCATCTTCATTCAGAGCCCATGTTCATAATCACTATACTGCATGCTTCCTATCAAAGTAAACAAACAAAAGAACTCAACAACTTCCTCGAAACTCTCAAGAAATAAAACAGATGTGCCACTAGGTAAATGAATATAAGAGATGCACTTTGCTCTGTTTCTCGGTATTTTTAATACCTGTTTTTCTGACTTCTTTTCACAGTTTACATGTCTTAATGAGCCATATACTATAGCATCTACATAGTCAGATCCACACACTTCTACTGAAAGAACTACATTTTTCCTGGGGTGTGCTTCTCATGTGGGGGCTCCCAGTTCTGTTATCGCTGGGACGAGTTTCCCATGTAGGTGGCCCCTGGTTTCGCCCCCAGCTCATGGGGGTGTGTCTCCCATTCAGGAGGCTCTGGGTTCCCACCCTGTGCAGCCTGTGCCCACCTGTGTGGAATGAAACCATGTCAAAAACTGATGATGTACAACTATGGAGACTGCTATGGGCTCTCCCCCTTTTCTGTCTCTCTGTCCAAAACAATAAATCTTAAAAAGAAAAAAGAGAAATACATTTTTCTTCTCTAAATGTGATTAAGTTTTTTTCAAATAATCTTAATGGTTCTTTCCTTAACATAATGGTTTATCCTGACTGCTTTACTCACAGTAGTTCACTCCATCATGAGGGGGAGCTAGCGTCATTTAGCCATCTTTATTATCAGATCTACTGGGGGGAGTCCCAGGGCTATGTTCAAATAACCCTTATTTTACTTAATAATGCTTCCAACTTGCAGGAGTGGTGATTCTGAATTCATATGTGCCAAAGAGAAGCCGTAAAGTGCTTCCTTTAAATGAACGTGTGAGTTTTCCATTCACCTCATCATAGAAATGAAAAACAATTGAAAACCTACAAATTGTTTTTTCTGAAAATTTCCCTGTAATATTTTTAGACTGTGGTTGACCGCGAGTAACCGAAATTAAGGAAAGCAAAACAATGGATGAGGGGACTATAGTACATGAGGTGGGGAGGGGACCCCCCAAAACTGAAATTATCTTCTGGAGGGCTGGCCCCTTGTATTACAGGCTTCCCCTGCTAGGTGAGTATTCTAGGAACCCATCGGCATCAGTCTACCAGCTGGCATTGTAAGAGGCTGCTTTTGGCTTCAGTGAATTTTTTGGAGACTCAACACATTTGCCCACATCATGATGGGTGATTTACACAAAGAATGTGCAGCAAGCGTGACAACTCACCTGCCCACACTGTGCTAAGTGTTCAGCAACTTTTGACCAAAAAATGCCATGACCCCTGTGCCCCACCCTCTCTATTCACCCCATCTGCCCTGAGTAATTCCCTCCCACCCCCCACCCCCATCCCCCCATGATGAAGAAAGTCTTTCAAAGGGAAATGTTTTGCTGGAGTGGAAAAGGTGACACAAAAAAGCTGTAGCAGGAGCACCGCTAAAAATCAATGAGCTCAAAAACAGGAAAAAGTGTCTTGATAGGTGTATTGCATGAAATGGAGAGTGCTCTGAAGGTGAATGAAACTTAAACATATAAGAATAAATACACATTTTTTAAATAGATAAATGACATATTTTTGGGTCTCCTCTTGTGTACTTTTGTAAAATCCATAACCACTACCTCTTCACAAGATCAAAGAAAATTGTAAATATAACTCAGGTCAATAGATGTCTACGTAAGGCTTATTTCCTTTTTTTTTAAAGATTTATTTTATTAATTTTTGACAGAGAGAAGCAGAGACAGAGAGAGACAGAGAGAAGTGGGTGGACCCAGAGCAGTCTTCATAGTTGACAGCATTAGTTTTCCATATCGTTTCACTCCACAGGTGGGCACAAGGCTGCGCAGGGCAGGAACGGGGCCGGGAGTCTCCTACATAGGTCCCGGCAAGAACTGAGCTGGGGGTACACCCCAGTTCAGCATGAGGGTCCGCATGGGCCGGGGCCGGGACTCGATCCTCGGCTTCCAGGGCTTCAAAGCGAGCGCTTAACCCGCTGAGCCATCCCAGCTTTCCCAACTCTATGTAAGGCTTGATGAGAAAGGTTAAGGTTTTGTTAAAACTGACTGAAGTTTTCCAATAGGATTTCAGGGATTGCACTTTATCTTGATAGTTTTTCTTTTTTTACACATTGAATACCAGATTGTGCATTTTTAAAGGGCAATAATCATGCCTCACTCAGTTACCTGGCACCAATAGAAGTTCAATCCAATCTGCATAATGAATGAATGAGTGGCATTGAAATGCATTTCACTCATGCAGCAGCATAAGGCAACTTTGCAATCATTCCTTTATTTAACTCTTGATTATCTCTGTGATAGATGAACTATAATTGGATTTTACATTTTTCAAATAAGAACAGCAAATACAGTAAATTACTAATCCAGTGTTACTTTGGACTTCAAGTTAATTCAGTTTTGGCTTACTTGAAATTTACTTCTGCAGGAGTAATGAAGCATGATGTATTAAACAAATTACAATAGACTTAAAATCATTGACTCTTCAATGGGCTGATGCTTACAGCGATGACGCTTAACCGTTTAAAGAAATTTACAGTAACTGAATGGATGCAAATTGACATCTTAATAAAGGAGATTCATCCAGTTAGCAAAATAAAATGAACAGACTTCCCTGTAGAAATGCTTGGTATTTTATTCTATAAATACACGTTGAGACTTCTACCGAATCACAACCAAGCACTATATAAGAATACCAAAGAAGACTACACAGGCTGCTTAGAATCCAGTTGGGATTCTAATGCATGAAAATGTTTTAAAGATTTATTTTTATTGTTTTTGACAGAGACAGAGAGAAGGGGGAGGGCCCAGAACAGCCTCCATAGTTTGCACATCATTGCTTTTTCCACATAGTTTCATTCCACAGGTGGGCGCAGGGCTGCACAGGGCAGGAACTGGGCCGGGGTCTGACCCCAGTGAGAACTGAACTGGGGCACTCCTCAGCTCAGTATATGCGTCCGCACGGCCAGGGCTGGGATTTGATCCTCGGTCCCCAGGGCTGCAAAGTGAGCGCTTAACCCACTGAGCCATCCCGGCTTCCCAGAAAACGTTTTAGAATCACCTAAGGCAAAACATGATTAGGAATGTAGATTTAAAACAACATGAAAAGTAAAAAGTTAGCAAAAATCACTATAAATAACCACGATTTCTTACAAGAAACAGCATTTTAATATCTCTTTTTGGGGAAAAAACAAAGAAAACATTGTTTTAGAACTTAACATCTTCTCAGGTCTTGCCGTTTTCCCCTCCCCATTCGAATCGATGCATCTCTTTCCAAATGACTCCTCCTCAAGGACTTTTCCAAGACCTCCATTTCACTTTCCGGCTAGAAAACCCCAGGGGGCGCACTCCTTCAAAAAAGCGACCTGGCTTTTCTTCCCCTCCGCCGTCTTTCCTTTAAAGAACTCCAGGACCCCTGGGCTGCCACACCGAGCTGAGGGCGCTTTCTCTCCACCTGTCCCGGAGCCTACTTTTCCCACCAGCCAGGCCAACTGGGCCGAGTGGGCCGCGGGTCCTTCTGGGGCTTGTGGTCTCTGGGGCTTTCTTTCTGTCCCTTCCCCCAGGGAAGAAGGCAGGGGAACTGGGCAGCGCTCCACACACCGGTCCGGTGCCTGGCGGCCTGAGCCGGCACTCAGCCGCCTTTCACCCCCCCATCCCCGCTGCCCAGGAGATGGCGCAGAGCTCCTGCCCCAACGCTTCCTGCACTGGCGCCCCATTAAGGGAACCCTCTTTCCTCGGCAGGAACCCTGAAGGTAGGTGGGGAAGCGCCCTCCCTTCCCCGCCCCCATCGCGCCTGCCTTGCTCTCTGCCCCCGTGGCTCGCACGTGTGTTTCGTGTGGCCTAGTTTGGGATCTGAGTTCGCACCATTCGCGGCTGTGTGGAGCTCTACACACTGTTGGGACTTATCTTCATCTAATTAAGAGGATCGCAGCTGTACTGGATGGAGTTCCGGAGTTACTGAAGCATTGACACGGAGTTTGTGGATTTCTCTGGTATGGCCCGTGCCTCTGGATGTGTTTAAACCTGGCTTGACCACCAAAATGGTTCCTAAGGCTTCCTGGGGAAGAAGAGGCCGTATTTTGAGGTCATTGGTGGGATTGGCACATCCAGTAATTTACCAGATCTTTTATTGAGCACCCTTTTTTTTTTTGAGGAACTGGTAAAGTACTGTAGGTGGCAAAGCTGGGATACACAATGCCTCCTCATTTAAGATCTCACATGTTTGTACTAAACCTGGATATATAGATAGATACCTAAGAAGCATTCAGGAAAAAAGGTGAAGGATCAGATACAATGCTGTGGGACAGAGAAGCTCTGTGGAGAAGCTGGCACCTTAAGGAAGGATAAGTATCTGATATTTGGGAAATAGGGACAGGAGTGGGGAATACTTTCATATGAAGAAGTTAGTAAGAATGAAGGCAAGAAGCTAGGTGTGGATAGAGCAAACAGCGTTTTAATATATCTGAAGTGTATGAAGTGGCAGGAATAAGACCGGAGAAGTAGCTTGGACTATACTATAAAAGGTTTTTAATAGATTCATAATCTGAAAGGGCAGAAACACATTTTGGACATGAATTCCATTAGGATCCATAGATTACAAATATTTGCTTAATATTTATCAAATGCTCAGAATGTAGAAAAAGTACCTAATAACATGGACTGTTCGTGAGTAGGATATATTTGTCAAGGGCTATATTTGTGCCTAATTAATTACACACATTGATCACTTTCTTGGGCTTGTTTGTATTGCCATTTCTTGTTTGTTTGTTTTTTCTATTTAAAATAGAGATCCCAGTGTATTATGTGGCAGCAATGAGACTCAGTCACTTGGCAGAGATTTGTGAGTTGCTATACACTGTTCTACTTGTTTTTATTTGAGAAGACTTAGTGCTTTAGAAGGGTTTTAGATCAAGTGCAATATTATCTGGATGATTTTCATGGAAATGGACTACAAATAACAAAATTCATAGGTAAAATTTGGGAATGAAGGTCAGGAGCATAAGTTGATAACTCTGAGTATGGTTTTTATTCTGATTTCCTTAATGATGGTGAGAATACCAGTATTTGGAACCAGATTTTCAAAACTAGTATTTTGAAGGGCCTTGTTAATGCTTAGAAAATGTTACCTTAAATATATGTTAGCTTGTATAAAGATGTTTGGAGCCCATTGGTTATTGTGGTCAAGAGCAGAGTATTTTAGCTCTTTCATAGGGCATGTGTGTGTTATATATATATTAAACTGTGCTGTACAAAGACACTTGAAGCTCAAGGTCAGAGTTACAATTTACTAGAGCCAGTTAAATTAGGCCATGCCACTTTGGAGCATTTTTGAGGTAAACATATGACTGCATTGTGAGGAATGGATTGGAGGGAGCTGGGAGATAAGTTAGAGGACTGATGTAATCATAAGACAAGAGGCATTAATAGTTTCAGGAAAACGTAGACACATTTTAAAATATATCAGGTTATAAATTGACAGGGGAATAGTGGGTGCCACAGAAGTCAGAAAAGCCAAGTGTTCTATTCAGAGGAGTGGCCATTAGGGTCAGATGCTACTGAGAAATAGAATGAGAATTTGCGAGCAACCTTAAAGCATGGCAATTATGATGTGATTTTCAACCTTATTAAAAAACAGGTCTGGTGTGTGTCAGGGGTGGGAGGGTGCTTGGAGAGGTTTTTTGTTTTTTTAATTTTTATACTTTGCAGCTGGGAGCAAATGGAGCATAATTGTATATTGAGAGAGAGCAGTCAGTACAGAAAAAAAGGTTGAAAAAGTGGAGAGGAGATGATTGGTGGAGAAGGTACAAAGAGGTGGTATGTAATTAGTGCATATTCTTAGAACATAGCTCATGGCATATAAAAACAGGAAGACATTGGCCAATAGTGTTGAGGAGCATATCACAGAATACTTCTACATTGACTTGTTAGGTTAGTCAACTAATAGTTTTTTTCAGTGCTCATCATGTTAGCTGTAGTGACTTCTGTTCTGACAGACAGAACTCAGTGGAATTGACTTGCCATTCAGAGACATAGATGTCAAACAACTAATTAAATAAGGAATTACCCAGTTGCATTTGTGATAACTAATGTGAAACAAGAATATATTGAGTGGCATGAGCTTATGTATTACTGGGGACTGTCATGTTTCTAAGGTAGGGGTGTCCAACTTTTTGGCTCTTCCCTGGTCCACAATGGAAGAATTGTCTTGGGCCACACATAAATACACAAACACTACAGATAGCTCATGAGCTAAAAAAAAAATCACAAACAAATCTCATGTTTTAAGAAAGTTTACGAATTTGTGTTGAGCCACATTCAAAGCTTCCCTGGGGCGCATGTGGCCCATGGGCCATGGGTTGAATAAGCTTGGTCTAAGGGTACCAAGATAAGCATTTTCAAGGCTGTTTAAACTGGTACCTAGAAAAGATCTTTGTTCCCAAGTCAGCCATCCTTTCCCCAAGCTGCTTCTCTATTATCTAATTCCTGGTCCTTTGTTCACAGTGTCCTCTCTCTTGAGTACCTGAAATGTATTTTATCAGTAGGTTAGTGGGGTGGGAAATTTTTCTGGAACCAAGGCTTTGCAAAGATCTTTCTAAAGCCAGTTATTGCTGTATTATATGATTAAATATGAACTAGGTGGCCATTTAATCTTTATTCATGCTACATTGATTCCTATTAGGGAAAAGACAGGGTTTTAGGAATGACAAATCAATAATTAGCCACAGCTACTACTGATTTAACCTCTTAACATCCTTTGGAGGAACTGCAACTGGCACGGATCCTGTCACTGCTTAAGAATTTTTGGTAACAGCCAATGAAATGTAGTTGTTTTTTGTTTTTCATTTAAAATTTTAATGCTCTCTGTGTCAAATGACTGGGAAATAGCATCCACTCATGTTTCTATCTGCAGGGAAGCAAAGGTACTATTGCTGCTTTGATTTTGCATTTATGTAGCACTTGAGTGTTGACTAAGTGCGTTTATAATCAATTTTGTTGTTCAGTTTAAAAGGTAGCCTAAAGTCACCAATGTCAATTTGGCTTGGCTGATTTAGAGAAAATAATCTTTGGTAGAAATGGGCCTTCTGTGATACGGAAGAACTCTGATCAATTAAAAAACTAGGTATGACAATGTAAACATTACATGAAGAGAGTTTGCTGTTAGTAGAAGACATGATAGTTTTTTGTAATCTGGCTTTACAATGAAAAAAACAAAATCAAAACCTGTAACAGTAAAAGTGCAATACTGCAGGAAGACACTCTCATGACTTGTTTTGTAACTAGAGCACCGAGGGACGTTTTATGAGTGACAGTATCTGTTCTATAATGTACATCGTTAAAGCATTTGGTTTTATTTAGAGCAAATGTTAGTAGACTTTTTCTGTACAAGGCCAAATAGTAAATATTTCAGACTTTGCAGGTCATACTGCTTCTGTGGCAGCTATTCAACTCTGAAGTTACAACACTAAAGCAGCAATTGACAATACATAAGTGAATGTACATGGCTGTTGCAATAAAACATGGTTTATAGATGTTTGGCCTGTGGGCCATATTTTGCCAACCTCTGATATATAGCACTTTTGAGAGTCCTTTACTGAAGAGATTGTTATAGATTAGAATGATTGATAGTCAGCTGAAAGCTCTATGAAGGCAGAGGTGGACTTATCTTGTGACTCTTATGTCCCTGTGTCTAGAACAGTGCCTGACAAATAGGAGATAATTAAACATACTTGTTGAATAAAGAAATGAGTAGCAAGGATATTGTTGGAAAATTATTTGACTAAGGTAGGCCAGATGGTTCTATATTCAGATTTTCAGGTATTCTGTGATATTACCATATTGGGTAGTGCATGTGTATTGTAGTTAAGGGCTTACTTAGTTTGTTTAGAGGACAAATCCAGGGGGATGCCGAAGAATGGAAAAGAGCTGGTGCTATACAATGATAGTAAAGAACAATCTATGAATCTCCTCCAGTGAAAATGCATACAGTATTATATCCTTTGGAAGAGGACTGATAGAAAATATATTCAATCTCTTACCCAGTCTAGGGCTTTCATTGTTTTAGGGTTTTATGTGGCTTTGCTAGCACTTGTGCTATATCTTCCTTTTGGTCTTCTGGATCTTTTTCTTATCTCTCCATTCTGTTCTGCAGGTTTACACTAGTCACTGCTCCCTCCACAGTGATAACGATGATCCAGTAGGATGAAAACTCATCGCTCCTATCAGATGGTCCTCGCCTCATCATTCTCTCTCTCTCCCAGTTCTGCTCCTTTCTCTCAGTTGTCCCTGCTCCATTGCTATTATTACTGGCCCCTGGGACACTGTGTAATCCCCTTTGGTTGCCTACACTTTTAGAAATACCGGTAGTCTCTTTATTAAACTCTCTGCACATTGTCCAAATTAAGGTACCATTAGCTTTCTGCTTGGACCATGATGGGTATAGTATTATCACTTTTTCAAAGACTCCTACTACTATTTGTCACTGAATGACTTTTAAGTCCTACAAAGTCATTGATTGTGGTTTCTGTTTCATACAGTCACAGATTCTCAGCTAAAGTGTTCCTGAACGGTGATCCATTTAACTTTTCTGTTCTGAGTTTGGGTTCATCGTGTGCTATCCCTATTATATCTCTGTACTTGAACACCTTCTGCAACAGGGAACTCACTATTTCTAAAACTCAAATATCTTTAGGCACATCTGATTGATCGAATATGTATGTACAACTTCTATCCACTGTCCTTGACCTGTCCCTTGGGATTTCACGGAACAAATACAATTTATATTTCATTCCTTTGTTCTTCAGACAGCAGGTTTTTTAGTTCCTTTACCATCTTTAGGTGTTTAAAAGTGGGGTGCTGGGGGAGCTGTGATGGCTCAATGGGTTAAAAACTCACTTTGCAGCCCTGGAGCCTGAGGACCAAATCCTGGCTCCAGCCAGGGCAGACCCATATGCTGAACTGGGGTGTGCCCCCAGTTCAGTTTTTGCTACAGCCTATGCTGGAGGCTCCTGGCCCAGTTCCTGCCCTGTGCAGCCCCACACCCACCTGTGGAGTGAAACTATATGCAAAACTAATGCTGTCAACTATGGAGACTGCTCTGGGCCCTCCCTCTTCTCTCTGTCTCTCTCTGTCTCTCTCTCTGTCAAAAAACAATTAAAATAAATAAATAAATAAATAAATAAATAAAAGTGGGGTGCTTAGAACAAAATCTCTTTTTCATACATTGTCTGATCATGCTGAGTTGGGCAAGAGAATGATAACTTTACCAAGAAAGCTAAAGACTACCTCCAAAGAATATGAGAAGGATCAACACCTCCTCTTAACTTGTTTTGCAAATGTAAAGGGGAACATGATTAAACTCCACTCTGCACTCTCCACCTCTACTGATTTAAGAATCACATCATATGAACAGTTGTCTTTGATGTTGCCTTAATTTTTTCCTTAGTTTTAGATTAATGTATTTATTTAAAGGCTGTCTATCAAGAGAGTAAAGTAGCTTTACTCTCTGTCGCAGGGCTATGTCTGCTATCCGGCTTTCTTTTGGATATCCAAAATACACTAATCATTTTTTCATTACCTTAGGGCAGGGGTGTCAAACTGGCGGCCCACGAGCCGCATGCGGCCCCTGAGGTAATTTTTTGTGGCCCATGATGCTCTGAAATAAAATGAAAATAGAAAAAATTGTTATAAAGAAAATAGCGCTATGGGGAGATCGAGGCAATACCATACACACAATTCCCTCGTTAACCCTGTAACTACTGAAGACGAGTATACACGTGGCCCAGTGCCTTTCCTGGGGGCCTGTGGGCGTGTATAAACACGCTGACTCAGTTCCAGCGATGTTTGTAAAAGTGATGTGGCCGGTGTGAATCTTGCCTGTTGCACCAAATGGCCCGTGTTTTAATTGAATTTGACACCCCAGCCTTAGGGGATACTATTTAAAGTATTTTGCTAAACTTAGTTAGGTTTAAACTCTGAAAGACATATAGCAGCAGACTTATAGAGTTTTAGTATTTTGTTCCTTTTCTTTCTGAACATTCACTCTGTGCTTATACCCATTACTCTACCTCTTGCACCTTGGAACTATAACAAAATATATTGAAATGCAATTATTTTGTGGTTGATATTCAAATTGACTTTCAGGAAATGTTCTGAAGTAGGTTTTTAAGTATACCATTTATTTAAATCAATTTTTATAATAAAAGTGTAATTTATATTTTGACAGGCCTCCAAAGTATGTCAGATTCTTTAATTCTTCCTTCTGATTTAGAAAGGTAGCTCATTCCCCATTTCATGTTTGATTAGATTGCTTTCACCGTGGCAGAACTCCAGAAAATAAATCCTCTTGTATTTAATGTGTGCTTTGGTTTAATCGAGATAAATAGAAGAATGAAAACAACCCATTAAAAACTAATTTTGATAGTTGAAGAGAGATGTGACTTTTTAAATCTTTAATAAAATAGTTAGGAAATACATTTCAGAGGCTGCTTACAAATTGCTCCTTTCCCTCACGCCTTCTTTCTATTGCATGATTGAAAACCAGAATGTATTTGTGATTATTTTCAAATTCTACAAAATGTGTTTTACAATAGCTGATTATATATGATCCATTTCTTTTCATCTCTTGGAGCAACAGTAGGAGAAAACTTTCTCTTCTGAACTGTATGTGTACTTTATCTAAAGTTCTATTATTCATTATTCATGTACTAGTTTGTATTTTATTTATGTTCTTATTGTCTGCCTCCCTACAGAAGCAAAGCTCCTGAGGGAAGGGGCATCCTTATCTCCACTGCCTGGCACAACCAATAAATAGTGTTGAACGTTTGTTGGCAGAATGTAAGTTTCTCATGACAATCTGCCTTTTTATAATAGAATACAAAACACTTATGTAGTTCTCAAGAAGTTGCTGCTTCCTAAAAAATTATTTCTTTTATAAATATGGCTTCTAAATAATCCATTCTTATAAAGGTTGCCATGTTTTATAATTTAAAAAGTCGTCCACTATCTATCATCCATCCACTTATTTGATAATTACTAACTGCTATTTCATCTATACAATGAACAGATTTTAAAATTATACATATTTCCAATAAATTGTCTTCATCAAAATCGGTTTCCTAAAACCAAAATTATGGTAATTAAAACACTGCATGCACTCTAGTAACTGTAGCGTAACTGGATAGCAAATGAAGCAAATGTTTCAGCTCAAAGACCATGGTTGTGCTGTTCACGATAGACTGCTGATGTAAAAATCTGTACTGGCAAATAGACACACTTCTAGTTTTGCAGTATATTCCAAAAATATGACTACTGCATAAGATCACTGAGAAAGGCACTGATTCAAACTGCATGGGAGGAAGCTGACTTATTTAATTATTAATATTTTTACCTCATTTTTACCACTCATTGATAAAAAACTAAGGTTCAGCAAAGAATTAAGGAAATGACTTCAGAGAATAGTTCAGGTGGTCTGAGTAAATATTTTATCAGCATTATTTTGTACATTTTGTACTTACCAGTATTTTTAGTATGTGTTTCTGGCTGGAGTTCATCACTTTATCTACCTAATATGGAACCATATTTAAGTCTTCCTTCACCTTCTCTCCTTTCCAATCTGGCAGCTAGCCCTGCCATTTCACAAAGACGTCTCAGAACTTCCTGTATTCTTGTGCAGTTTCAGGGGCCTGGCCCAGTTCTCCATCCAGCCTTTCTTTACTGTGGGGTGTCAGTAGTCCCTTAGCTTCAGCCTGCCCAGTGTAATCCTCATCTTAAAACACCACAGGGATCATTCCACTCATCCAATCAGAAGACTACACCTCTGTCCAGTTGTCCACTGTTATTAGGTTCAATCTCCTTTGATTAACTTTTTTTTTTATTGTTAAATTTAATGGGGTGACATTGATTGGTAACAATTAGATATTTTCCCGATGTACAAATCCACATCAAATCACCCATGCATCGCATTATGTGCCCACCATCCAGAATCAGCTCCCCTTCCATCACCATATATCTGGTGCCCACTCCCACCTCCCCCCACAACTCTTCCTCCCCCCTCCTTCCCC